>QANU01084176.1:79817-150166 GCA_003254905.1 Nissolia schottii | reverse complement strand
AAAAAAAAAAAAAAAAAAAAAAGAAGAGTTCCTTGTAATGACAATTTTCTCTTCTTCCTTTACTTACTGTGATTTTTTTTAAACCATCAGTTACTGAAAAAAAATTAAACAATGGGCATTTAGGAAAATTCTCTTCCTGTAATAACATTTATTTTGATCATATATTATATTGTATTTTTGGATGTACTGATGGACAGAACAGTCTCAATTTAGTATAACAATTTTTATTTATTTTATTTTGGGTATCACTAGAGGGGAAAAGTGTGGAAGGAAGGAACTGGGAGAAAGTCATCTTATAAAGTTATGCAGTGTTGCTAGATTGTTTTTGTTATACTGCGTCAATAGATTCTTACTTCTATCTCTTGCTCTGTGTATGTGTGTGTATGTTTGTGTAAACGTACATAAATTTGGAAGTTTTACATTTTCTTTTCTGCAGAGTTTTGTCCTTCTCTTCTGATATTCCTTTTAGGATTTTTATTTTCTCAATTTATTACAATTGTGCTATAATTTGTGAACTAACACCTAAGAAAGTACAAGTTAGTTACATACCTTTTCCAAAAATGAGATGTCTGTCAAACCGTATTCAGCCACAAACAAGCAGTGGCTATTGTGTCTGGATGGTGGACGTACAAATATAAATTTTACCAGGCAACTACAGCAAATGTTTACTTGATCTTTGCAGCTATTGATTTATTTTTATCTTTTTACTGTAGAGTATTCTCATTCCAATTTTTTTTGTAAGTGATAAAATTGTTCAAACTCTGCTCATGTGAAGGTTCTTCCAAGGGAATATGGACAGCGATATCCCTGGAACTTTATTTTCCAAAAAGATCTTTGGAGGAAGAACAAAATTGCAAAACATTGTTCGTCCGATTTTGGAGTTAAAATTGCTCGTAAGAATTCCGAGTCAGATGGATATCTTTTAGGGGAAGATATTTGTAGACCTGCTGTGGAAGCGATAAGCTTAGACATGAAACAACAGGAGCTTGATGGCAGGTATATGATATATAATTCTAGTGCATCAATTTTGTACTATCATGTGATATATTGGCTCTTTCTGATATACTTTTAAAACTTCTAGGTGCATTCAGATTAGGAATTTGCATAAAGTGTACGCTACTAAAAAAGGAGATTGCTGTGCTGTTAACTCATTACAGCTTACATTGTATGAACATCAGATTCTTGCTCTTCTAGGTGATTGCAGTTATCCTTCTTTCTTAACTTCTGCTTGACATTCATAGTCTAATTTATTTATTATTCCTATAGGAGCTCTCTCTTTACAAGGCATTTTTTTTTTCCTTGTTACTATTAGCCATTATTATTGATTTTATTGTTTTAAGAGGATTTCATATCCTGTACTCTTCTAATTTCCTTTTATTAGTACTAATAAGCTTTATATATCCAGGAGAAAATTACTCACTTTTTTTTTGTAGGACATAATGGAGCTGGTAAAAGTACGACAATCTCAATGCTTGTTGGTCTTCTTCCTCCTACATTGGGGGATGCTTTGGTGTTTGGAAAGAACATTGTATCAGATATTGTAAGTTTTTTCCCCACATAATTGCAAACACTGCGTAGTTCCAGAGAATATTGACCTCTCTTTTCCTCCCAAATCTTATAAACATGTACTGCATGTTTGATTTAAAATTAATTTGACATTAATCAGCTTTTCTGCTAAAAGTTCTCTGCAGCATTTTGATTATAAGCTTTTCTGAACACAAAATGTGCTATTCTAAACAAGACTGATATGGTAGCCCTTAAATATTTTTTTGACATTATTTACTTGAAGGAATTTTGGAAATCTTATGGTATGTTTTTCTGCTGGCATTGGCAATGCCATCTCAAAGAAGGAGAAGACTACCAACGGGGGTTTGGTCCGAGTGGTAAGCGACTTAGTATCGCTTAAGTAGGTCTGGGGTTCAAAACCTTGTGTACGCAGTTATCCTCGTTGGGAGA
Organism: Nissolia schottii; assembly: GCA_003254905.1. Lineage (NCBI taxonomy): Eukaryota > Viridiplantae > Streptophyta > Magnoliopsida > Fabales > Fabaceae > Nissolia > Nissolia schottii. The sequence continues at coordinate 148,210 of QANU01084176.1, read as the reverse complement.
CTCACCCCACCACAGCCAGGTGTGCCACCCGGGTTGACCCAGATTAGTCAAGGCGAAACCTTGGAACTGGGCGGGCAAACCAAAAAAAGGAGAGAACTTCTATGGCAGAGGGTTGAGTTAGGGAACAAAATGGTCCTTGAATCTCACCCATTCAAAAAATAATTAACGGTCAAGGTTCATTTATTTTATCATACACAAATAATCTTAAAACAATTTATATTTATATTATATTGTCGTAAAAATTATAATTACCTATTTACCCATTACACTATCCTAAATTTTTTGGTTACTCTGTCTTCACTCTCCATCTTCTCCGCATTGTCCCATGGTGGTGCCCCCTCTGCCCAACCTCCTGCCGGCACTACCACCTAAGTTCTTCCCTAGAACCACTACCCAAGCCCTCCGCTGGCATCACCGCCTTCCTTAGCCCATCCACCTCCTCCTTCTCTATCACCAAACCCACTTACCACTGCACCTCCTCCACCACCGATTAATGAGCCTCGTCAATGGCACTCTCATATACCACGACATCCACAACATCTACTGTCACGTGCCACCATGTCGAGAAATTCCTATCCGCCAACCCGGACAGCCCCTTTCCTGGCCATAATGATGTGAAACCAAAAGTTGTTGTTTAAATTCAAGTAACACAAGTTGTTCAACAAATTAACTCTCAATTTGTTGGTTGATGAACTTGGCTAGAAAAATTAGTTTTACAAAGCAAAACTAAGAGAAATGTAGGTAGCGGAATTTGATAGCTAACCAAAAGATTGGAATCACTCCAATTTGAAACAAAACACACAAGGGATTTGGTTAAGTCCTTTGAAAATCTCACTTCTTGAATCACTCAAGAATTTAGGAGAATCACTCTCACAAATAAGTTTGATAGAAATCAAAAAAATGTTGAATCTTGTTCTATTTTCGTATTAACACTTTGGCTGCCTTATATAGCTTGTCAATTTGTGTTACATAATACCAAAAGTCACAAAATTAACTCCTAAAGGTTTCACCAAAAACCCCAACCAAAAATCCACTCTAAATACACTATAATTGCATTAACATTCAGCCAAAGATGTTTTGTAACCTATGGCTGAGCATTTTAAACAATTGGCTGCTCATTATGAACCAACTAAATGCAAAACAATTCACTAATTCTCACTTATTCCACCTAAAAAGTCCAAAACTGAATGGCATAACCATTTATTAGAAAAACATTAAACAAACATTCTAAAAAATTCTCATTTAGGTTACACCACTTGAACCGCACGTTTCCATGATGTAATTCACCATTTTGGACTCATCACATAACCACCCGCCCCCACCTCCAAAATGTGACAAACTCCCAGATCTCAGCCTACAAAGTCGAAACCAAGTTGAAATGAACTAGAACCAACCAAAATTGTCGACAATGTAGCCTCTTCTGGTGACGCTTCTTCCCCGTCAAAGATCACCACGACGGTGCGCTTGGTTGCGTCTCCATTGCTTCCTTGCCAAAGATCTCATTGCGGAGTCACAAATCTTGTCTTTATTTGCTTCCCCACCGAAGATCCTCCTCCTTTGGTTGTGTATCCGTCGCAGATTTGAATGGGAAAGCAGTAGCAGTAAAGATTTGAAGCTGGGAAGTAGCGGCGACACAGATCTGAGGGGGAGAGCAGAAAGGGAAAGCGATATATATGGGGTTGATCGGATGTCAGGGCTGTAGGTGATGACGGTGGGGGGCGTGAGTCAAGTCATTGAGGTAGCCGGTGAGGGAGGTGCGAGGGTGGCGGTGGCATTGGGAGGAGGAAGAGGGTGGGGGTGCAATGGCAGTGGGCAATGGGAAAGGGTTACTGTTTGAGGCAGTGGGAAAGAGTAGAATAAATTAGTAAATTTCTTGCTTGAGTTATTATATAATATTGCAAAGACCAAAATGGTTACTAACCTAGCCCTCCCCAGGGAAGAACGCTCCTTAAAGGTGGAGCTATTACAGCAGTAAATCTCATCCAACATGTCTATCTTTTAATAAAATTTCCCTTCTATAAAAAAATTCCAACTTCTCACTCCATAGTTGTTCTTATGCTGCTACAAATTAATCTGACTTCTTAATCCATGGTTTTGTCAAGGCTGTATATCATGTTTGTGTTTATGTCAATTTGGATTTTCTATCTACTTTTACTCCACTGAGCAGCCAGACTGCTATACATGTATATGCTCTAAGTTTTTTTTTTTGGTTGATTTCTCCTTTCTTGTCAAATATTTGATTGTTGGTCTCGTGTTCATTCAAAATGCAATTATCCTGTTTTGTAGGATGAGATACGGAAGGTTTTGGGTGTGTGCCCACAACATGATATACTCTTTCCTGAATTGACTGTAAGTAGAATCTTGCTTTTATGTTTTGTTCTCTGTACTGTGACTAATTATTTTTGTCAACACATTTGTTGAATGCTGATTTTAAGTATAGTAACGGTCAAGAACTATCCTTACTAAAAGTTTAAGCTATCGGGTAGAGACAAATGAGTGATTTTGTATATTAACATGCTTGGGTTGCTCCCTCATGCAAGAGCTCTCTGGGAGACAATGCACATGCCCACCTATTGTGTGCTGAAATTCAACTTATTTTTATTCAGAAGAATGGGGGCGGCAAAGAATGATTTCTAGACCACTTAGTCATAGAGACTTTGATACCATGTCAAGGACCATCTCTCCCAAAATTTTAAGCAGTTGAGTAGAGGGAAATGAACAATTTTATATCTTAACATTAATTACTATTGTTTCTTATATAGCTAAATGTATCTTTCCATTATACTTCCACCTAATTCATAACCTGAAAATCTATTGAGTATTTTCTTTGTTTCGTTTTAGTTGGCTTTGAACACATTCTGATGAGTTATTGTGACGTTCTCATATGCAATTGTATAAGATATAATTTTAACTGTATCTTTTTATCATTTTATATTACAATTATGTGTATTAAAAGGCCATATTTACATTATGTGTGCATATATTCCTTGTTCTTACCCTCCAGGATGTGCATGTTTTCTTCCATAAAAGAAGAATTTTATTAAGATGAAAAAAGGAAGAACACAAATATATTGGAGGACAATACATCCTCTATACAGGAACAAAATAGGCAACGGAAAAAAAAAACATCAATAAAATAAAGCTTTCAAATCTCTGAACATATATGAAAGAGAAATCCCTCTGAAAAATCATGAACCATAGTCCAAATAGAGTCCGAAAGAATATAGTCCAAATAGAGTCCGAAAGAATAAACTCTATCCTGCATGACTTGCTTGTCTGAGATTTTGTCATTAAAACTACAAGAATTATGCCTCAATCAAATACACCAAATAGTGGCAGACTGTGCCTTGCCACAAGGATTTAGCTTCCTTCTGTTTCCTAAAGGCAACAAACAAAACTAGTCAACAGGAACTGCTCCAAACTTCTACGACATAACTCAAACTAACTATTTTATACAGATTAACCCACAGAACAGTGTAATAATAGATGAGGAAAAGATTCAGAACTCGCTCAACACATAACACACATCAAGGAAGATAGCTTTATGTGGCATTTAAATCTACAACATATAATTGATTTTAATTGTGTTAAGCAACTGCTTGTACTGCAGGTTTACATGGTATTTCACACTCATTCTCTAAGAACTTCTCCCCTTTTGTACTTATTCTCTTTTCTAATATTATTTGGTAATCAAAATCATCATCCAAAACCAGATAGATACCTTGCTTTGACTTCTGATTTAATTGCCATGTTACTGATATTTTTTAATTTATTATTTTTAATAAACACTTATATTTTAAAATTCACATGCCTAATTCCTCCATTGGCTTTATGCAGGTGAGAGAGCATTTAGAACTATTTGCTGTATTAAAGGGTGCGGATGAAAACTCATTGGAGGGTGTTGTTACTAATATGGCTGATGAGGTGAGTTTGGTAATATTTATAACTTATTTTTCACCGCAAATGGAATAAATATGCGCTCATCAATTTCTAGCTCCAAGAACTTTTTGACCTGTCGCGCCTTTGTGACATTGTTCAAATTTCAAAGCTTAACGTTTCCCTGTGTGGCCTTATGTAAAGAGCTCCTAAGATTCGGTTATCAATAAGTACACTGATGACTTCCATTAAGACTCTTGGCCTACTCTTTTAAAAACTTATTCTCTTGAATTGATTTTGTTGGATCAAACACTTGCTGTTAGGCCAAAAGCTATAATGACGAGGATGCAATTTTATTTCTTTAAAATATCTCATAACTGCATCTTGCATACGAAGGTTTACATCTATTACAAGCACCAAGGACTGGGATGTTAAGCCAAAGGAGCGAAAGGAATGTTTCTTATAAATATTTTACCTTCCATAATAACTTCTTGAGAATTAGGGCTGTAGAATTTGTTTTGGTCTCAATGCTCCTGTATTAAGAACTGGTCAATGTACATAGTCTTTTATATTGCTATAATTTGAGTTTTATATTGTTTAACAGTTTGTCGTCAAGTTTTGATTTCCTGTATCAATGTAGATATTGTCCTGCCATTGCCCTCCCTCAATTTATCCTTCTAATCATATGCTCTGTTTGATTATGAATCAACATGGGATGCTAGATAACTGATATTTCATTAACAGGTCGGCCTCGCTGATAAAATCAACAGTGTTGTGAGTTCTCTTTCTGGGGGCATGAAGAGGAAATTGTCTCTTGGAATTGCATTGATAGGAAACAGTAAGGTAGTACACATATTGAAAGCACATTTTTTTTTAATTTTTATTTTATTTTTATTCATGTGTTTAACAAAACTGGAACTTGTTGGTCTTACCTGGCAGGTTATAGTTCTTGATGAACCTACCAGTGGAATGGATCCATACTCAATGCGCTTGACTTGGCAGTTAATTAAAAAAATTAAGAAGGGCAGGATAATCTTACTAACAACACATTCTATGGATGAAGCAGATGAACTAGGTGATCGGATAGCTATCATGGCCAATGGTTCTCTCAAATGCTGTGGAAGGTTTAATTTCCTTCTTCCTTTTCTCAGATTTTTTTTTAATTTCTTGGACCAATTGTGAAACATACCTAGTATTGTAAGTTTCAATTATGATTTGTCGCATGGTTTATGCTTATAGGAATTGGTTGTTAATCTTGTATTTTTGCGAGGATGTGTTATCTTTTTTTTTTTTTAAAACTCTTTTCGCTTCTTCCAATAAAGTTTACTCTCTTCGTCCACAAATAAGCGTCTTATAAGGTTTTTGCACCCTTATTAAGAAATCATTGATATTACAAAAATACACAAAGATTTACATTGGCTTGACAAATTACCCTTTTCATTTTTCTCAAATTCTCTCTATTAAATTCTCTTTCTCTATTAAATAGGGGGAAAACATGGAATCAAATATTTAATACCGCATTGAAATTCTAAAGCGACAAAGATTTGAGGACAAATTTTATTTGTGGATGTAAGGAGTATTTTTTTTATTATAAAAGTTTCAATTATGCTACAATTCATTTTTATAAAAAAAAAAAAATGCTACAATTCGTATCTTTACAGAGATTTTTTGGAGACACTACTAATTTGGTTTGAAATTCAGCTACTTGCTTCAATTTGGTTGAAAGCTTATGGCCTTCTCCAAGGAGTTTCTCTAAATTTTATGTTGAAGGATTAGAAAGCTCTAGTGCATTGATTTTTCCATTTTTTTTTTGTGCTTGTTCTGCATTTTAGTTTAGAGGATTCTTTATCCTCCTCACTTTTTGTAACTTTATCTCTTCATTTCAATAAAAAAAATTTCTATAAAATAATTATTTGTCACAACTTTTTTGTAATAGATAGAGAGGTTTACTCTTGACTAGTTCTTTTGGAAATCAAAGACTCACTTGAAAGTTAAGTCCTTTGTCTAGACTCTAGACAGGGGGGTGCTTACTAATGACATCTTGTAGATTTGTGTGCCCTGCTCAACTCTCTCTCCTGATATTTGTGTTATGTGCAACATTTGTTCAGAAACAGCCTTTTGATTTTTACATTGTAGGGAAGCTGTTTTCCTTCTGAATAAGTGGTTTGTTGTGCCAATTGGATTTTGTATGCCTTTTTTGTAGCTGTTAGAGTCCCACATTCTTAAGGGATTAGAACTAGATAACCTTTATATAGTGTTGGTCATCCCTCCCCATTGTGCTAGCTTTTGGGGTTTAGGTAGGCCTACTTAATTCTTAAGATCGTATCAAAGCCTATCTTGTGGACCCACCTGCAGATGTAGAGGCTCCAAATGTGCAGTATTGGACGTGAGGAGTGTGTGTTAGAATCCCACATTGCTAAGAGATAGGGCCTAGATAACCTTTCTATAGAGTCGGCCATCCCTCCCCCTTGAGCTCGCTTTTGGGTTGAGTTAGGCCTACCTACTTAATTCTTAAGCAATTTTGTTTGGTTCATTTGAAAGCTAATGATGCCAAAATTTTGTGGCAATGTGCAGGTTTTTTTAGCATTTATCTTAGGAGGTCCTTTATATATGTGTGTGTGATATTTGACCATTCAAATTGTAAACTTCATGAAATTTTATGGTCTATTTACCTTCTTGGACGGTAGGGAAATCCTTAAAGCCTTGAAAGAAGTTACAGTTTGTTGTTATTGTACTCTCTGATAACTTGATTTCTAGATGCAAAATGGTGGAAAGGTTATTTACCTTTTTTCTGCTTATATTGGCATGATTGTATTATACATTTTTTTCTCTGGCCTTATTTGTAATATTATTTGACAGCTCACTTTTCTTGAAGCATCATTACGGGGTTGGTTATACTCTAACTCTTGTGAAGGTTTGTTCAGTCCTGATAATTTTGTTTTTAATTCTTCTAGTTGCTGCTGATGTTTCATCGCTGAAACACTATCTACTTTTTTATTTTGATTTATTTTTATCCTTGTCCTTTCAGTCAGCTCCTACTGCTTCTATAGCTGGTGATATAGTATACCGTCATGTTCCATCAGCAACCTGTGTAAGCGAGGTACTTCTCTTGCCCCATCTCATTGCGATCATGTTGATTTTATAGGATTATTATAAAGAGGAGGAGTGTAGTAAGAGTATGAAAGAATATATATACATATACAGGGATTTGGGTGAGAGGGAGTTTTTTATGTGAGAGAGAGTTTTCAGCCATTCGATTAAATTTGTATGGTCAAGATTAAATCTTAAAAAGGAAATGTATCATAATTAATTCCTGCTAGATGGTCAAACTAACAACAATTGTGCTCTAACACTCCGTCCCAAAAGGATCTGGCGCAATGAGTTTGCTGCATGGCTCATTAAATCTTAGTGTTGAGGGGGAGCCTTAGTGAGGGTCTCTGCTAGCCAATTAGAAGCTAGAATATGATTCACAACTAGAGTCTTAGCAGAAACCTTCTCTTGATCCATGTATTTGTGAGAATAGAATTGAGTGGTAGTGGTAACAAAGAGGCCCAACCAGCATCACAAATTGCTGTAAATGCGTATAGCTGAGTTGAATTAGCTAGTTGAAGAAGTCCATGACGAATTGACCCTTTCAAATACCTGAGTATTCTCTTTACTGCTTTTCAGTATGCTGCACCAAGGGTTGTGACATAAATTGGCACACCTTTTAACACTAAAACTCATATTGGATTTAGTAGTTGTGGCATAATGTAGAGCTCCTACTATGGACCGATAAAGTTGAGGACCGAAGAAGTAATCACCTTGCCTTACTTCAATTCGAATAAAATGGTCAGGGGTGCCCAATTGTTTTTACACAAAGACAGCATTGAGCCTTTTAATCAGATGCTGGATAAGTGGCATGGAAGTACCAGTGATGATAATGTCATTTACATTCACCAACACAGATAATTTAGATGTTTTGGTTGTGCCCGTGAAGAGTGATGGATGGCATTTACTAGCTTTAACAATTCAATCAAACCATGTGCCTGCGGGGCCTTTTTTAAGCCATAAAATGGCTCATGTAGGCAACAAAGCCAGCTGTTGGAGGGTTGCACTTTTGTAGCATGACACATTAGTGTTAATTGTCTAAGAAAACATTCTCGTTTTGGGGATTTGGTAAAGAACTGAAAATAAGATTTAAAAGGAAACACATTCGAAGATTCAAGAGACCAAATTCTTTTATTGTTGTTGGAGGAAAGATGAAAGACTCAAGTAGACGCAAAAGCGTCTCTTACTCAATTCTCTATTGAGCAAGCTTTTGCATAAATGAAATTCCAAAACATGATAGACGAAGAGTGAAATTGACAAATTAGTATGTCTATTCTTTGGTGTTGGTGGGGGGTTAGAATTGAACAAAGCTAAAAGTCTTGAAGCTTGAGTTGCTCTTCTCACAGCATTGGCATCCTACTCATTCAGATGCGAATACATTGAGCTTAGTTTTCCTCTTTCCTTTTGTTTTGTGAAGGATTTCGTTGTCTATATCATTTGATATCATATGCATGCAAAAACTGTGTACTGAAGTAGATTTGAACATTGGATTTCATTAGTAACAGTTTTGAGGTAATGCATAATCAAGTTAGAACTCAGTTCATAAATTCTCTGCATAAGTTTTTTCTTAATTATACATGATATTATGAGTGTTGATTCCATTTTATCCTTTCTGACTGGATATGCATCTCCAGGTGGGAACTGAGATTTCCTTTAGGCTTCCTCTGGCATCTTCACCAGCTTTTGAGGGGATGTTTAGGGAAATTGAAGTTTGCATGAAAAAACCAGTTTTGAGCACGGAATTGAGTGGAAGTGGTAATAAAGACAATTTTGGTATCGAAAGCTATGGTATATCTGTTACAACCCTGGAGGAGGTATTCCTGAGAGTTGCAGGATGTGACTCTGATGGAGTTGAATGCTTTGAGGAAATTAACCATTCCGTCATATCTGACTCTGTGGCTTCTCTTGCTTCTTATGACCATCCATCTACAAAAAAATGTTTTTTGAGAAATTACAAGAAGTTTCTTAGTTCCATATGTAGCTTAGTGGGAAGTGCTTGTGGTTTGATTTTTGCTACAGTTATAAGTTTCATCAACTTCTTGGGTATGAAGTGTTGTTGCTGTTGTCTTATTACTAGGTCAACATTTTGGCAACATTCTAAAGCTTTATTAATTAAGAGGGCAATATCTGCTAGGAGAGACCACAAAACAATTATATTCCAGCTAATGATTCCTGCTCTCTTCTTGTTTATTGGTCTTCTATTTCTCAAGCTCAAGCCACATCCTGATCAGCAGGGTCTGATCCTATCAACTTCTTATTTTAATCCTCTATTGAGTGGCGGGGGTGGGGGAGGTCCAATTCCTTTTAATCTATCTTTGCCTATTGCTGAAAAGGTCAGTAACTGATTGTTGATTTCTATTTCATTTTTTCCTTGAAATAATGTCGTATCATGTTTCTGTTGCCTTTGGAGTTATTGTTTGTCAAAAGTTGACTCTAATGCATCCTGATGGAGTTTTACTTGAATTTATTATGTTGAAGGTAGCACAAAATGTTAAAGGAGGGTGGATTCAAAGGTACAAGCCGAGCTCATACAAATTCCCTAATCCAGAAAAGGCATTAACTAATGCAGTGGAAGCTGCAGGGCCAACTCTGGGACCTGCTCTACTTTCGATGAGTGAATATTTGATGTCTAGCTTTAATGAATCCTACCAATCTAGGTTTGTAAACTTGAATTTTCAGCTCTACTCTTGGTTTTTAATTTTTATCATTTTCCAGAACTGAGCAATTGAGAAAAATTTTAGACCATGGAAAGATTTTGCTATTTGTGCAACCCAAGGGTATATGTTGTTATTATAGAAACCGTTTTGATATTGGCACAGCCATGAAGACAGCTCTAAGTTAATATTTTTTCTAGCTATTCTCTCTCTCTCTCTCTCTCTCTCTCTCTCTCTCTCTCTATTTTTATTATGGATGAACATCTATTTGAAAAAGAAGAGAGGATAAGAAAAACAAAGTTACTCAAAACATTATAGCTCACCAATCATTTTTACCTAAACTTAAGCTCTATTTGTTGGTGTTCATTTTTGTTTATTTTTCTTTGTTTTAGTAGGATTTGTTGTTCTACTTCCCTGTTACTTTTCTGGTTTCCCCACTTAGTGAAGTCTTCTTTATAAAAACAGTAGTGTAAGATTGGCATCTCTTTCTCTGAAAGACTTTCATTACCAATAACCACAAAGGGGGATAACTGGCAAGTTCCAGAAAACCATAGGCTCTATAGATGGAAACACTTTTACTTCGAACATTGAGATTCATGAATGATTTTTACAAATCTTACCAGTCAATGTTGTGTTTTTGGATGCCTTTGGAAGTTGTCGCCAGTCATAGGAAAGCTATTAAGCGTGAACAAGTTATCTCTACCTAGTTCCTTCTAAATTGGGATTTGCTGTTGTATTTTAGGTGAAAGCAAGTTGCTCCTACAGTTCTACCTGGTAGTTTCTTGGGAGACACGGAGACTGAGTGGAGAGCTGTTTTTTGTTTGTTGATGTCTTTGTACTTGCTACTTCCTTTTCGCGGTCTATTTTTGTGTTAGTTTACTGCTGTATTCTAAGAAGGATATTTATTCTCCTTTGTTGTTCTGTTTGCTTCTATCACCCCAAAAAAATTTAACAGTAACAACAAAAAATATGAATTTTAATGAGTAAAGGAAAAAAATGTTCTAGTTTTATAAAAAAAAAAAAAAACTAAACTTTGCAGTTATATTCATTCTTAAGCCTTTAAGGATTTAAGTTAAGTAGTTCTTTGATCTTAAGTTAGGGCACCCTAGTTTGCTGCCTTCAATCCTATAATTTTCTTCGCTAACAAATTCTATCATAATAGGATTTAGCTAACAGAGCAACCCCAGTTGGCATACTTTCTTGCACAGTTAATTGTTTAGGATTTAGCTTTCGTATCTTTTCAAGGTTTACTTTCTCTTCTAATGAAATTTCTTTCTCTCTCCAAAAAAAAAAAGATCATATAAGACATATACTAAGATTGACTGTAGATGCATATATGTGAATTCTCTTATATCTGGTAACTTGGTTTGTTGGGCTAGATTTTTGCATGTTGATCTTGTTCTGCTTTCAAATTTAAACTTTTGTGCAGTTGGAATTTATTCAATACTTTCCTACATGTAATGAAGGACCAATATCTTATCATTTACTCGTCAACTCAGGAAATAAAACTAAATGCTATTTTTATTATGATGGCCAGATGTAGTATACACATAATAGCATTGTGATTTGATATGCAGGTATGGGGCAATTGTGATGGATGATCTGAATAATGATGGAAGCTTAGGCTACACTGTACTGCACAACTTTTCTTGTCAACATGGTGCTCCCACCTTTATCAATTTGATGAATGCTGCAATTCTTAGAGTTGCTACTGGTGACATAAATATGACAATTCAGACACGCAACCATCCTCTACCAATGACACAAAGCCAGCGCTTACAACGTCACGTAAGCTTCCATGTTCAATTTATTTCTCCAAAGTTGGTAGCATTCAAGCTTTCATGGTATATGATCCAACAATGGGTTTACTTTGAGCTTCATGATACGTTGCTTATTTTATTGCTGTTCATTCACATTTTATGTTATTTTATCTTTCATGGTTCATATTTTCATATTTTTACATAAAAAGTACATAATGGGTAGTGATGCTAAAGATGCCTGACTTGTATGACCGATACTCTGATTTATAACTTCTTTCCCTCGATTCTTCAATAAGAACCAAAGATTTGATGAGCTACAGATGAAATTCTGCAGGACCTGGATGCTTTCTCTGCTGCAATTATTGTCAACATTGCCTTCTCTTTTATTCCCGCCTCATTTGCTGTTTCCATTGTTAAGGTAAGTTGTGTTACACTGCTTTCAGCTTGTCATCTTTACTAATAAAGTTTTGTCCTTCATCCAAAAAAAATTTATAGAAGACAAGATTTTACTTGCAACAGTTAGAATGAAAAAGTTGTTTAAATAGCAGTAGAATCTGGGAAGGACATCATGTGTTGCATTATCCGTTTGTCTAAAAGGTGTTTCCGTCTAACAGGCAAACGCCTTATTTAGTTATATGATGCTGCATTCTCTATTTTATTTTGTCATAAGAGTGTTTGGATAAGGAAATTTAATGCGGTAATGTTTTTGTAGAAGGATATTGTAATGATTTAAGCTGAAATAACTTGTTTGGATATTAATCAGGGGAATTTTGAAAATGATGGGGACTGTTATCGGGTATTCTTTCTAATACAAAATAAGGAATTTAAAATCCCCTCAAGTCATGTGAAATTTCAGAAATCCGTCATCTTTCTTCTTTCTCCTTTGAATAAATCCAGCCTCCTCTTCGATCAGAAAAAAAAAATCCAGCCTCTTCAGTTTTCATTATAGGAGCTCCCTCCTCTCTCTCTCTCTCTCTCATATTATTTCACACGGTGGGCATAAATCTGTATACAAGATTCACCACTCCATCAACCCTGTCATTCCCTACTGCACTGTCTTCCGTCACAGCCCCTATCTTCACGGCCTTCTCTGCAGAGGGGGTACTGGAAGTAAAAAAGTAATCAAGAGTAAATATCTAATTTGGTCTTGACATTTTCAATTTAGTCATGATATGTTAAAATTTGACATCAATTTAGACAAATTAATTTAACAACTTTAATTAATATCCCCCATCCTCTAAATTATCAATTTAAAAACAAACAAATAAAAAAAAGAATGACTTCTCTAATTTCCCCAACCTGTCACCACGTCCACCGCCTTATCTCCATCAAGAATCCACTTTCCCAACCCTAATCCACTGCCCCTCTTCCCCCTCATGGAACCGACCTGCTCTTTTGGAATTCAAGAGTTCAGTTCCCTTGAATTCTCATTGTTTTAATGTTTTGTTACATGGGTAAGCTAGAAGCTTTGACTGTGACAGAAAGCAATGGAGGACATGAGGGGAAATGGTTACCCACGTAATTCTGTGATTCAATTGTGAATTTGTGATGCTTGCTTTTGGGAAGGCAGGGCAGCTTAAAAATGCTTTGCAGTTATATGAGAAGATGAAGAGTGATGCGTGTGTAGCAGATACCCCATTTCATAGCTCACTGATATTTCTTTGTGGCAAAGCTGGTAGATTTAAAGATGCTTGCAATGAGTTTGAGGATCTGCCCAAGCAAGGGGTTGTAAGAGATGTGGTCCCTTGAAATTGCTTGTGCTCACTCACGGGAACAAACTGCCCTAAGGTTGCTTAAGGAAATGGAAGACAGTTCAGAAGTGGGGTTGAGAAAGTGGATCGGTTCCAAGGAGGAGAGGAGGGGCTGCACATTAGGGTTGGGAAAATGGGTTCTCGATGGAGATGGGGGCGGCGACCACCATAACAGGGTTGGGGAAATTAGAAAATCTTTTTTATTTTTATTTTTCTTATTTGTTTACTTTTAAATTCTTAATTTAGAGGATGACGGATATTAATTAATGGTGTTAAGTTAGATTTGACTAAATTGATGTCACAATTCTAAAGTGTTGGTACTAAATTGATGTCAAAAAAAATTTTCAAGACTAAATTGATGTCAAATTGAAAATGTCAATACCAAATTAGATATTTAATCAATAATCAACTAATCAAACCAAACTTCTTTTTCTCTCTCTATAATATCTTTGTGGGTATGGTAGCATCTTTATGTGATTTGCGTTCTGTTTGCTTCCCTTCATTGTGTGGGGTTGAGCTATTTTCTTATTGGAAAAAAATGGTCACATCTTTATGCAGAGAACGGGGAAAATTTGGGAGCAGATAGTGAAAAAAATAGCTATATATATATATATGTATATATGTATGTATATGGTAGCATCTTTGAAAAAAGAAGGGGGATAAAGATGAGGTGGTCATGATGTTCGTTGCTCCCTGCTGCAACTGTAGTGGTAGCAGTGAGGCAAGAGGTGTTCAATTTTCAAAATCAAAACAATGGTGATTGTGGTCCTCTGTGTAAAAAGGGTTGCACAAATTGAATAATGTATTATTATTTTCAATTTTTGAAGGGAAATTTTAATTACTAAGAGTTAATATCCAAACAAGAAATTTTACAATTGAATGGAATTAAATTGCTGTAATTAAATTACTTTAATTGAAATTCTTGGGTAATATTGAATTGACTCATCCAAACACAAGGTTAAGTTTCTGTCTTTACAATCCAAGAGTAATGAGTTCATTTCTGCATTTTCCTTTTTTGGAAGTGAAGTCCATGTTTGGCATATGGTTATAATATTCCAGAGGAAAGTGTTTGCTATATGAATGTATGATAGGTTTTCTCTTGTAAAACTTACTTCCGAAAGGTTTCTCTTGGATAAACCCGCTCAAAGGCCCTAGGTTTTATGTGGACTTTAGTTCTTAAGCATGTACAATGTGCGGTTTAGATTCCAAATTGGGGGCTCATCTTTTTCTGCATTGCCATATGGTGAGGTTTCTTTGGAATCTTTGGAGAGCTGTGGGTTTTCCTCATAAATTACTTCTTTTTCTCCACATTAAGTTTTAAGGTCTTGGCTCTTATAAAGAGGCCAAAATCTTGTGGCAGCTTTTATCTGGTTGGAAAGAAATGTTAGAATTTTTTTAATAATTTCTTTTCAATTGTTAAACTTCATTCGGAATGGATTACTTTTTTTGGCATTCTTTTGGAGCTTTACTCGCAGTCTATTTAATGGTGATTCTTCATCCAACATAAAAGGGATTGACATGCTGCATGGTTTATCCACATAGGAATTAATTGTTAGTTTTTCATTTCTTTGTGATGATGACTTATCCTTTTTTTAACTCATTTCTTCTCGTATAATAAAATTTCCTTTTCTTTTAAATAAATTGAATGTCTGAGACTAATGTCATTCTCAGATTTCTTGTTTCATAGGCTAAATATTTGCAAACTCTTGATTTGTGCAGGAACGTGAAGTGAAAGCTAAGCACCAACAATTAATCAGTGGGGTATTTTCCTCTTTTTTTTTCCCTTAGAAAAAATGAAACTGCATTCAATATATGTTCTTTTTCTCCTTTTGAATGCTAATCTAATAATGTTCTTACTAATCAGGTATCTGTCCTTTCATATTGGGCTTCTACATTTATCTGGGACTTTGTCAGCTTCTTGTTTCCAGCCTCTTTTGCCATAGTTCTCTTTTACATTTTTGGTATGTTTCTTATTCATTATTAATAGTGATTAGTTGTGGTCTTGGATATTTAACTTGTTCGGAAAATGAACATTGAATACAAGCACCGAGTCTAAACTTATTTGTGGGCTCATCTAGTGTCTTATTTAATTAGGTTTCTTTTTTTGATAAATACATAGAGAGATATTGACAAGCTTTGCTTACTTGACGGGTCTTTTTTGTGTGTGTTGTGCTTCATAGCAATCAAACCGTAGTTGAGGTTTTATTTTAATGTATCATAGTGTTCAATGCTAATTCTTGCCTATTAAATATAATTATAGGTTTGGATCAGTTTGTTGGAGGGGTGGCTTTGTTACCAACAATTGTGATGCTTTTGGAATATGGACTTGCAATTGCATCATCAACTTATTGCCTTACATTTTTCTTTTTCGACCATACCATGGCTCAGGTATAGGGAAAATTCTATTATTCAATTTGTTACTAATCACTCGTGTGCTAAGGCATTTGCTTGTCTTACAGAATGTGGTTCTCTTGGTCCACTTTTTCACTGGATTGATACTAATGATTATCTCATTCATTATGGGACTCATACCTACCACAGTAACTGCCAATTCTCTTCTTAAGGTACTCCCCTTATTTTTCTTTGGCTATTGGCAGCATGAATTACGTGTCTTATCTATAATTTTTTTTTTCTGTAACTACCGAAGACTGCGGAAAACATATTAAGCTCGTTCTCTGAATTTTTTTAATCAGATTAATTTTTAAACTATAGCTCCCAATTGTGTTCCCTTAACTGTTTACTGTTTCTATTTTATACTTTATGTTTGCAATGTTTTAACTATGTTTGGATACCCGCCAATAATAATAATAATCAAGTTTTGTCACTTTCTAGGTGGGGTTGGCTACATTGGTAACACAAAGCTATAGTACCAAAATATAGGCAAATTACTTTCTTTAGCATGTGATCGGTTATTTGTTTGGATTTTATTGAGTGGTCACTTTCACGGGTTGTCACTGTTAGATATGAACAGGGAATGGATGGACCTTTCAATCTAAAGAAGTAGGCTGCTAGAACAAGTAGAGCTGGTACATCTAGGCCAAATATTATAGTCATTAGATTAATTTTCTATGCAAATTAAAGCAATGCAATTAGCAGTAACATGCCAGTGTTTTAACTGTTTGAATTGCTATCTGTTCATTCACTGCTGTAAGCACTGCATTCTGATTAACACAAATTTCACCTGACCTAAGATTTTTAATATTTTATGTTCTCTTTCAGAATTTTTTCAGAATATCTCCTGGATTTTGTTTTGCTGATGGCCTTGCTTCATTAGCTCTTCTTCGACAAGGAATGAAAGATAAAACAAGTGATGGAGTGTTTGATTGGAATGTTACGGGTGCCGCCATTTGTTATCTTGCTGTTGAGGTGCAAGTCTTTCCATGAAATTTTGCTGCTATTGTTTCCTTATGAAATATGATATATGATTCATATTGAGTTTCAAAGTTTAAATCTGCATGACATAGGATACTAGTTGTAATTAGTAATATTTAAGTGATAAAATATAATAAAACACAAATGCCTACATAAATTGTGTCAAAAAAATATTTTGCTCTATCTAATGCAATTTACTGTATGAACAGAGCTTTGTTTACTTTTTGTTGACACTGGCTCTCGAAGTTTTTCCCTCTCTCAAATTAACTCCATTCATGATCAAGAAGTGGTGGAGGAATACCTTCCAGCATAATACTACTTATCTGGAACCTCTTTTAGAACCTTCCTCAGAAACTGTTTCTATGGACTTTGATGAAGATGTAGATGTGAAAACAGAAAGAAATAGAGTCCTTTCAGGTTCCGTGGATAATTCCATTATCTACTTACGTAATCTTCGTAAGGTATTTTCTTTCATTATTAAATGTGTTTTTTCCACGAAAGATGTTTTACATTTAAAACCTCTGCGATATAGTACTCAATTACAGTGATGTCCTTTCTAAATGAAGGTGTATTCTGAAGAGAATTATCCTGGGAAAAAGGTTGCAGTAGATTCATTAACCTTTTCAGTTCATGAAGGAGAATGTTTCGGCTTTTTAGGAACTAATGGAGCTGGAAAGACCACAACTCTTTCTATGTTATGCGGTTTGTCAAGTTTCTTTATCATCTAATACTGCATGTCTTACTGATGTGATAGTTCTATCTTTGGCTAGAAGACTTGACTGTTCAATAAAACCTCTGAAAACCTGGATTGTGTCAGAATAATGATTACTTATTTGACTGTTGATAACATCATCTTCTAATTTTGCGTGTCTTACTCATGTGATAGGTCTATCTTAGGTTAACAAACTAAACTTTTCTTTAAAACCTCTGAAAACCTGGATTTTCACGCAGTTACGGATAACATACTTTATTCTTTCCCCTTGTCAATATAGTTGTTATTACTTGTTGCATATGCACAAGCATCTAATATAAGCCTAAGGTGATAAATTATGATGTTAGATTTTTTTTGGATAGATCATGATCAACTTCACCAGTGGATAGGTTTCATACTCATAAATGCTCTCTATTGGACTGCTGTAAACTCGGCATTTTTCTCTAGTTCTTTTGGGTTTATTACTAAAAGTTGTGTTTCCCGTTTACATACAGGGGAAGAATCTCCTTCTGATGGAACTGCTTTTATTTTTGGCAAAGATATATGCTCCCATCCCAAGGCTGCTCGCCAATATGTATGCATTTTTTCTTCTTGCATGTACACAATAACATACAATGACAGAACGAAGATTTACCTTAATCCACCTGACTATTTCTTGTTTATCTCAATTCTTCACTCCCAGATTGGATATTGTCCGCAATTTGATGCTCTATTGGAATTTTTGACTGTTCAAGAACATCTTGAGCTTTACGCTAGAATAAAAGGTGTTCCAGATTACACGATAGACAATGTATGTGTAAGCAGTTTTTAATCACTTCAGTGCTTTTTGTGGTTAGGATAATTTATGGCTATAACATTCATTGCCGTGCATATAGGTTCAAACTGTAATCTAGACTACCTACTTTGAAAATAATAAAAGCCTTACTTGTCCTTAGTCAAGAGGTTAAAGTTCATGAAAAAGCCAAACAAATACAGCCCCATACAGAAACTACTCCTTATATCGTCTGGAACTAGCATTGAGCAAAAAATTTATTGAAACTGCTATAAATTAAAAGGGTTGTGCATAAATTTCCTCTCCTGTACCTCTGAAGATTTGTTAATAAGTATTTCTGACCAAACATTAAATACCGTCAACATTTCTCTCCATAGCCATTATAAATGAGACATTGAACATACTGAACCTGTTATGTGAAGAGAAAATTATTCATCTACGGACTAGACTGACTGACACAAAGTTTCCTGAATTGTGTTACATCAAATCCATGCAAAAACAGCCATTCAAAAAGAAAAAGATCAACCTAAAAAAAAAAAAAGAAAAAGATGCCATGAAAGAAACTAGTGCAAGAAATCTATGTTAAATTTACTCCTTTCTTTAGTTCTACATAGAGAATACCTTTCTTGTTTCTCTTCTTTGCTAATGATCATTTAAGGATGCAGAATGTAGAAAGATGAGAGCTATATACAGTATTCTTAAATTGAACTAATTGACCTCGTAAGTTAAATATGAGCTCTTTCATCCTGGTAATCATTCCCAATATCAACCTAAAGGAATAGAGCTACTACCCAGAATTGCAGACAAATGACTTCCTATTCTTCACTATTCCTCTAGAGTCTGGTCACATCTGTTCAAATTGATCACAGACTTGAAATGGATTTTTATCAATACGTTGCACTCCAAATTTTGAAGTCTAGGAGAGAAGGGCAATCTTCTTTCTGATGCAAAGAAAAATCCATCCATGACTATGCTCCATCTTGTACTGAAATTGGATCTTATTAAGGACAAAAAACACTGAACCCCAGATTGCTTGGTCATAGAAGTACTAATACCATGTCATGAATAAACTTTTCTTGCAAATTATCTACTCTCCTAAATGTTTAGATATTGGTATAAGAGTCTCGTGGGACAATGTGATCTGGAGTTTGATCTTTGCTGCCTGTAGTTTTCTAATTAAAATAACCAAAATCAGCACATTCTAATGATGGTTCTTGACATGGTAGAGCTTCTATGACCAAGTGGTCTAGATATAGGTTCTTGCTGCACCAGTTCTTCTAATAATAAAGGACATACCAGCACAAGGTTAGATGGGCTTGTGTATTGTGCATGCTTGAAGTCCAAAGGTCTCTTTCACGGGGGACTTGATTGATATTGAACCATTCGTGAGCCTTCTCCTAACAACTTAAGCTTTTAGGATAGTTGGTTCTTGACATGACCATTTTTACTTACATTAATGTTCTGAATTCAATAACATGATCATTGTTGGATATAACATATTGTCCTTCATTCACGTGGACAGGTTGTTATGGAAAAGATGATCGAGTTTGATTTATTGAAGCATGCTAATAAACCATCATTTTCGCTTAGTGGGGGAAATAAAAGGAAACTATCTGTTGCTATTGCAATGATTGGAGATCCTCCTATTGTCATCCTTGATGAACCATCCACAGGTATAACAACTCAGTTACTCTCTCATATTTCTTTAAACATCATGTAGGTTGCCTTTATCCTTTATAATGATACAATTTGTTTGGAATGAAAAATTGAGATAGAATTGAACTCAATTCTGTTATGGTTTGAATTCTTGTGTTTGGAACAAACAAGTAAATTACAGAATTGTATTCAATTACACTGTTTGAAATGTATATGAAAATGAATTGGATTATTTATTTTGACTATTTTGCCCTTCACTATTAGTGTCAAGTACAATGTAACTGAACAAGCAAAGCAATTTCAAAATTTTAGGTTCGGCACAATACTTAAACCAATAGCAAATGCCTTTCAATATCAATAATTTTTTTGGTTAAATTCGAAGAACCCACCCTGTTGAATGAAAAAGGAACAAATAACATGAGCAAAGTAGTATAAATCACCTTTTGAGAGCTTAGTGACTATGCTTGGTGAGACTCTGTCGCTGGAAACTGGCTGCAGTGTCACTTATCTTTGCTTCATATTGTAGGAAATTTATATTTAAAGAACTTTTCATTGACATCATTAAGGGTATTTTTGGTATATTACCTTAAATCCAACAAGTTACTGTAGTAAATCATACCTGTTTTGGTCTAATTTATTTTTGGGCAATTTTACAGAATTGAATTCTCTCTGGATTTTAATTCCATGCCATTAGTTGGTTCTAAATCAAGGAATTGAATTCAATCCTTGAATTCAATTTCATGAATGAATTCAATTCCAAGGCTTTTTTGAACAACGAAATTCTTTCCTTGCTTTAAAACTCTTAATTAACTTTTAGTTCAATTTGTTCTTTGACATGTGAAAATTGAAAACCCAGTTCACTGAGTGACCTAGCATACATGTTGTATTCAATTTTATGATCAAACCTTTCCTTCATAGTAGGTTTTAGTTTCTGGGTAATCTAATTTTTTATCGAATGTATGTATGCCCAGTGAGCTTTGAAGTAAAGGGGCATGTAAGCCATTTGTAGGTCCCTGCTTAACAGATTTAGCTATGCTATGTGAGAGCATATTGCATATTTTATGATGCTTGATAATTGCAAAAGCACCAGCTGTCTGGTCTAATAATTCTTGGTACTTCTAGGTATGGATCCCATTGCCAAAAGATTTATGTGGGATGTAATATCTAGGATCTCAACAAGGCGGGGAAAGACTGCAGTGATTCTTACTACCCACAGCATGAATGAAGCTCAAGCATTATGTACCAGAATAGGGATAATGGTACTTTATTTTGGACCTTTTCTCTTTACATTCTTGAAGCCCTGGCATGCACCTACTGACTTAGCCGTTGCTTTATATTAACTGTGTTTGTTTGAAGGTTGGTGGACGATTAAGATGCATTGGAAGTCCACAGCATCTAAAAACGAGATTTGGGAATCATCTGGAACTGGAGGTATTCATGGGTTACAAACTTACAATAACAAGAAGCACATTTTCTTTGTGCTTCCTCTTTTCCCCCTTATAAAAGAAGTTTCGTATATGTAATTATTAGTTCACCTGTTACCAGGTTAAACCTACTGAAGTGAGTTCTCTGGACTTGCAAACACTCTGCCAAGCTATTCAGGAAAGGCTTTTTGATGTTCCTTCTCATCCTAGAAGCTTGCTTAATGATCTTGAAATTTGCATTGGTGGCACTGACTCCATTACCTCAGAAAATAGCTCCATTGCGGAGATTAGCTTGACACGAGAAATGATAGGCTTAATTGGGCACTGGCTTGGCAATGAAGAAAGAGTAAAGACACTAATCTCTTGTACACCTGTCTCTGATGGAGCTTCTCGGGAACAATTATCAGAACAACTGTTTCGAGATGGTAAGTTGAACTTCCATTGAAGGCCTTGCTTCTTTGCCTCAATGAATTTTTTTTTTCGGACTTAATGGCCCCTTATTTCTAAACCATAAACACCAAAGGTTCAAATCCTCGTACTGTATAAGGTTCTTTGCAAACTGTTCTTCCATATTTCATTTCTGAACTTGATATTCAATCATCCTCCCTCAAAAAAATGAGAGAAAGACAAAGTAGCAGAGCTGCATTTTTAGTATGTGCATATACATGTTAGAAATAAAACCAACCATGGGCTTTCACCTAATACCTTAAGCTTTCATGAGAGTTGGCCCCTGATATGGTATCACAGCCATTAAGACCAGGTTGTCAAGCATTTGGCCACATGGTAAAGTGGCCATGTGCAATTTCCACATTTAAAGTCCAGAGGGCTCTTATTTGAGGAGTATTAGATTAGATATAAAACAAATATTGAGCTTTCACCTATATTAGCTTAAGCTTTTAGGAAATTAGGTCCTTTAGAATGCATAATGTTCTTTATTTATTCCCAATAAAAATTGCATAAATTCTCTTCTAGTGTTAACTTTCCTTTTCTTTTCTGTTGGCAATTTAGGTGGTATTCCATTACCAGTATTTTCTGAGTGGTGGTTGTCCAAACAAAAATTCTCAGAAATTGATTCATTTATTCTCTCTTCATTTCACGGAGCAAGATGCCTAGGGTGCAATGGTTTGAGCATCAGATACCAGGTATTTTTGAGTTACTACACTACGATTCTTATGGGTAGATTATATACATTATGTTTGAAAATCCTCATTTCTGAATAGTCTGCAATTTAACCATTAAATATGAAATACAATAATATTACTTTCTAATTAAAATGCACAGAAATGAAAATCCCACCCTTAAATGTTCTCTCCCTATTTCTTTGACTAAATTTACAAGAAAAAAAGAAAACATCACAACAAAAATATCCCAGATATAGGCATGGAAAAGCCAACCTCCAAAACACTAGCAATGTTGCAGATCACGAAGCAGCCACCACACCAAAGATAGCACATTCAATTCGTTATATTCATCATTATACTCCAAGGTCATAGCTTGAAGACAACCATCATAATCTAAAGCATAACCAATAATGGCTGGAGAGGAGAGGTGGCAATCTGGCCAAATAGAAACTGTAGAAGTGCCAAGGATTAGAGAATATATAACTTAGGTGCCAACAGAAGTCGAAAAACAGAGGACCTCCACTTCAGGTGTGGACAGTAGCTGCAAAAAGGGATGTGTGGGCTTGGCTGGAGGATGCATGGTATAAGGGATTTCGTTGGAAAAGGGTAGGTTGCAGAAGGTTGCAGAACAGAGGGGTGCAAGATGCCCTTCCTTCTCGGCGTGATTGTGCAACAAAACAAGTAGAAATAAATCTAGAATGCTTTCAGGCATATGCAATCGACAAACAAACAGAAGTAAGCCGCCCATTCAATTGAACAAGTGTGTGCACAGGGTTCCAACCCTGATAAGAATCACGCTCTCTGCAAGTGTTGTCTAGTAGCAGCAAAGGCCTTTGCTCCTCAGTGATTGCTTCATGGTTTGGCATAATTGAGTACGTTGGTTTCAAAGAATTTAGAGAATATGGGTTCCTCTTTGATATAAAAGAAAAACATCATCAACAGAGACAAAAAAGGAAACATTAACAAAACAATGCTACCTAATCCCTTTATTCTTGTCTTTGCGGGAGCTGGCTAACCTGGTCATTGATCTCTAGGGACCAAATTGAGCCTAGTATTATTATAATAATAATAAAAACCAATGAAATTCACATTGTACCCTTCCTTCCTCATTTCTCTCTCTCGCAACGCTTCCACCGTTCCTTTCTCTTCTCCACTTCCAGCAACACTTTTTCCTCCTCCTCCCCCACCGCTGCCTTCCCCCACCACCATCTCTATTGAGTAGAGCAGAATTGAGAGGGATCGCAAACCAGAAACCCACCTCTCCGACACCACCGTCAACCACCTATCTGCTTCTCTCTCATTGACCAGCTGAGATTTTATTTGACTTCTGTTTTGACTTTCGAGTTAAACAAAATGCACATGGTATGTGATGCGTTAAAATTTACTTTGGAAGCATTTGAGAAAGGAATTTTTTTGCTTGAAGCGTTAAATTATCTTGTTCAAACTCTTCAATCTCCAACATAGTTTGTCTGGTCCCCTTTTTTAGTCTCGTGCATGGCAGCCACCCTTATTTGAGAGTTTTTGGTCTGATTCTAAATAATATTATCTAAGCGGAGCAATTGTGTGTTTAAGGTTTAGGATTAGCGTGATACCCTTATTTCATGTACAGAATATTTGTGTGTGTATGTTGATGCAATGGTGTATGGGCTTGATTTTACTGGGCATACAGTAATTCATAGTTAAGTTTAAAGCAGTTACCATTTGTTGATGGGTTAAAGAAATGGAACTGTATATACCCAAAAAAAAAGAAAGGAAATGAAACTGAGCATGAGTCCCTCTCCACCTAAACCCTTTGGGAGAGATGATCCTTGCAGTTTTTATCTTAGGGAATTTCAGGCGTATTTTGTAGTGGACAGTCACCAGTCCATATTCACTTTGTTATTCTACCATGAACAAAACATTAGTGTCCGTATGAGCATGCACTGGTGTATGGGCTTGATTTTGCAGTGCGTATAGTAATTCATGGTTTGTTTACTGCAGCTACCATATGATGAAGTTTTGTCTCTGGCAGACGTCTTTGGACTCCTTGAGGGAAACAGGTAAAGTACAAGTACTGCTATCTATTTTATATGATCTTTCTTGTCAAACAAAATTACTAAATGCTACCTAAATCTTTTGCAGAGATAGATTAGGAATTGCAGAGTATAGCATTAGTCAGTCAACTCTGGAGACTATATTCAATCATTTTGCAGCTAATTCATGAGACGCCTTCATTTTATTTGCATAGTGTTTAGAAGGTATCAGAATGATGATAACATTTGATTTCTAGACATGGGCCTTGGTCGTAATAAGGCCATGTATATTGTAGAGTCGATGATTTTGTGTCAATGAATTGTATATAGTTTTCATTTAGAGAATCGTCGTCCAAGGACACATCTTTCTTTTTGGCGGTTGAGAATTGCAACATTCGTTTGGATGAAGGTCCTCTTATCAAAATGAAATGGAAAGTATTATGTTAACTATCTCATAATTCATTTAAAAGATGTCATATA
Source organism: Nissolia schottii (assembly GCA_003254905.1). Lineage (NCBI taxonomy): Eukaryota > Viridiplantae > Streptophyta > Magnoliopsida > Fabales > Fabaceae > Nissolia > Nissolia schottii. The sequence goes on along the minus strand of QANU01084176.1, from coordinate 123,530 downwards.
ATAGAAGATGATTATTTAAATGAATAATGAGATGATGAACATATTCTTATCATTTTCATTTCCTCATTTTGAAAAGAAGGATCTTGATCCTATTCAGTTTTGCCACATTGGCAACTTTAGGTATGGCATGGGACGGATAGGGTAGGGGTTTGGCGCAACCTGACCCTTTCCTTTACAACAGATGTTAACACATCTTTAAGCTCTAAAAAAAAAAACGCGTAACCCACAAAAATACCAGGACTTACCTTATGTGCTATGCTTTGGTAAATGTGCTATGTCTTTGTAAATATTTTCATGAATTTCTAAATTTAACTTACCTAGCAATTACTTATTATCTTTAAGATGTATAAAAAACTTAATATATTGGGACATTACTCATGAGCCTAAATTTAGTGGAGACCACAGTATAATAAAAATTTCAATAATTTTTAACATCCTTTCTCCATTATATCGCATTCTTTCTTGCTCTCATTCTCTTCATTTTATCTTTATAAAATGTAGGTATGAACATAATAAACATAGATATCAACATAAAAAAAATGTATCAGTGTTTTCTTTAAAAAAAGACTTTATTTTTTTAAAACTTTGACATACCTTTATAATGTGTTGATACATATCTTTATTATGTTGATACTGATGTCTACTGCGTTAATACTTATTTTTATTATGTTGATATTCACTTAGTGAATGAGCTTGAAGTTGGAGTGGGGGGGTGAGAGCTGAGGAGAGCCTAAAACGGTGATAAGGGAGAATGTTAGGGAGAAAGAGGGATTGCACTAGGGATGGTGAGACTAGAAGCGGCGATGGCTTTCAACCGAATGGACAAAGGAACGACAAACCCTGGAGTCTAACCACCTTGTTCGTGGACAACCTACAGAAAGCTATGACCCTAGAATGGTTGCAGCTACTCTTCAAGTTTCATGGCAACATTGTAGATGCGTATCTATCCAGGAAGTGGAGGATGAACAACGAAAATCTATTCGAGTTCGTGAGGTATGCGTCATATACAAATGCAGAAAATGCCATGAGAAAACTAAATGGAGTGGCGATACGGGGCTGTGTGTTGACGATCAGGGTAGCAAGGTATGAAAAGAGGAATAGTGAGAAGACAACAATGGGGAAGTGGCTAACACGAAGCAAAAGGTAAGAGGGACATTGGTCCATTCTTCTAACATACAGATGGAAGAACTTACACCAAGGTAACAAGACAAAAGAAGGGGGTCGTAGTTGATGAAAGAACAACCCACTAAAAAGGAGGAAGGAGGAGTGTCGGTAGGAGTGCGGAAGAATGGAATCACATCAGGGGTGTTCGGAAATGAACATAGTGAAGGGAGGTTAGTAACGAAAACCTAAATTGGCTATAGAGGAGCCTGGTGGGGGAGTCCCTGGAGTTGCTAGATGCAGAGGCGATTAGAGACGACTATATGGAGTGGGTCTCAATCTTCAGTACGTGAGTTATATAGACCCATATAAGGTTTTGATTACCTTTAGGACGGCGGAAGAATGCGATGGAGCTCTAAAGGACCACAAACAAGCATTACTTGATCTTGTAGCCGAGGTTCGCCCATGGTCAAAAGGGGAGGCTTGCAATATACGAAAAGCATGGATAGAAGAATTTCACAAGGATTGGCAACCAATGGGATAAGGTGATCAAATGCACCTTCGATGATAGTGACTTCAAGAAAGCTTACGCACAAGTGGATATTGGGATTTCAGAATCAATTAATGATTGGTTGAACCTGAAGCTTGACGGCCACGTCTTCCACATCCATGGAAGTGAAAACTGAAAATGGGAGGATGATTCGAACATGAAGCAAAGTCTAGTGATGAATAGTGGAGCTCCGAAGGAAGATCAAGAGGCCCACAATAAGGGGAACAAGGACACGCAAGTGACAGAGATAATGGGGGACAAATTAGGGGTACGACAATAGAGCGGTGGCAGGATTGTGGAGTAGGAACGTAGTGGCAACAAAAATAACGTGAAGGTACAACATACAGGCAGGGAAAAGAATTATGATGACCAAAGTACCCTTCCCTGAATTTTAGCGTTTTGGGGGATTCAGACGAGGTAATGGGTATCTTGGGGTCCACAAAAAAAAATATGGGCTACAAATAATCCAATTAGGAGGCCCAACTAATACAAGCAGATATGGCTTATAGAAATGAAATAGCCCCGCCTGGTTTTGGGCTTCTTGTGAAGCCCGTGGAAAAGGGGTTAGAGGATGATACAATTGAAGAGACTTCCCCTATGCCTCTACAGATAGGAAACCGTAAAATATATGCATCCAACCCCTATTCAAAACGCAACGACAACGACGAAGGAGGAGGCCACGATACTCATTAGAAATCGCAATAGACGCTTGTACCTGTCGCGCTACCAACGACTATGACGGTGGAAGAGGCAAAGTCCACATATCAACCACGGGACGAAGAGAGAATGAAGGGTACAAGAAGAATGTCAAGAAGCAATGGATTAGGACTCGCTGAAGCGAAGTAGACTTGGAAATTGGGCAAAGAACTCATACTAGAAATAGTTGATGACAATTGGGTGATAGATACAGTAGCAAACATAGTCCCTAAAATTGGGGAAGGCACGAATAGGAAGAAGAGAGGGCGTCCAAGAAAGAGGACGTAAGATGAGTAGAATGACGTGTTCCACAGGTAGGAGGCTCTGCCTGTTTCTAATGAATATGTCTTGTTGGAATATTAGGGGTATTAGGGGGAAGGATAAAGATCCTGCAATAAAGAAGTTAATTCTCCAAAATAGATATGGGTTCTTGGGCCTTGTCGAAACCAAACATTCTTCCTTATCTAAACTGAAGATTGGAAATGGTGGGGGGGAAGATTTTGGGTGGGCTTAGGTTGTAGCTGTTGATGGCTCGGGGGGGCTTGTTTGTGCATGGCAGAACAATAGATTCAGAAAACTAGAGGTAAGGGTGTGAGGTAGATGGATATGTGTAATGGGAGAGTTGTCCAACTGCGGCTTCATGGGTGCCATCATTGTGGTGTACGCTCCTAACGATAGGCAGGGAAGGAAACAAATATGGGAAGAACTGTTAGCAGTGAAAAAGTCCATAGATATCACTTGCCTTGTGATGGGAGACTTCAATGAGGTATTTACAACAGAGGAAAGGTACGCAGGCAGTGTGGAAGAATTCCGATCTTGGGTACAGAATATGGGAGCCATAGATATCCCATTGGTTGGCAGGAAGTTCACATGGAACCAATGGGAGGGCAAGAAGCAAGGTAGATAGAATGTTAGTCGAGCCAGAATGGAGTGTAAAGCTCCTTGATATGAAACTTTTGGCTCTACCTAATTCGGTCCCGAACCACACTCCCCTTCTTCTGGAACTGGAACGTCGAGTGGGCGGTTTTTCAATCGGACGGCTTGTATGTTAGTGGTGGAAATAGTTTTTTTTTTTTTTAATCCCCTAAAGTCTATGAAATTGAAATTGTGTAATTGCCTTTTGGACCCTGTAGTAACTATTCAACCTTTTATAGATGGTAATGTGTTGTGATTTTTAAGTATAATTGTAGATTAGTAAGTAATTAATTGTGTTAATCAAAATATTTGAGTTGATTGTTGTTAAGACTTCACCCACTCCACTGCCCTTTATCCCGCCTCCACCCCTCATCATCGGAGATGACACCCCTACTGGAAAACCCAAAAAAAATATATTTAAAATAAAAAAATCAATCTTCATCTGTCACCTTCTTGAATAATATTATTGCACTCATCCATTCATTCTTCATAAAATTTATTGTCACAAGGGATTTGGCAATTGGAACTATTTTCTTGTTGCTAACTAAAATTTTTCTTCCAAAGGCTAATCAGGCAAAATCACCATAGATCAATAAGTTCAGGAACATAAGATCTTTACATAAATCAATCAAATATAGGATAAATCCGCAATCCAAAATTACAAAAAAAGAAAAGTCCCTAGTTCCAGCTTGACGGAGAAGATGAACACAAAGCAAGATGCGCCAGGGATGAATGAAAGCAATATGAATTGGGTTTGGTGAACACAAAGAAAGAGGTATTGGCAATCGAAAAACGCGAATGCGATGGGAGACCACAAACTGCAAGCAACACTTCAAACTAGATCTGAAAGAAAACACATGTCTACTTACATACAATTAGAGCACTTTAGATATTGACTTGATTATAAATTTAAAATAAAGTCTATCAAATCCTATGGATAGTTTCACCTCAATGTGACTGTTGATTTAAGAATTTTGACATCGTTGCAACTTTCCACAATATCCACGCACTGCTAAGGGCGAGGTTGAGGGGTGAGAACTCTAGGAAGAGCTTAGTGAGCAAGAGATCACCCACAACACTCACATGACGTTTCGAACTATGGAATACACATGCAATACATAATAATATTATACGTACAAAAAAAACATCACAATATCATAATAATAGTACTAAATCTTTCATGAAAACATTTAAAGAATATCATAGGAAGATATCTAGACAGACGGATCTTGAAAATTACAGTCTAGCTTATAACATACTACCGAAATACCTAGGCCTCGATAAATGAGGTACTTTATCCGAGTTCATAGATTCCTAATAGTTAGTTTAATGAACTATCCAAGCACATAGGTCCCGATAACTAACGATAATCATACTCTATCTGAATCTATAAATTCCTAATAGTTAGTTCTGATCCTGATTACAATGGTACCAATGGTCAACATAGACTATCGCTAACTTATAATTCTATGCTAGATAAAACTTCCTTTAAAACATTTCTAAAATAACATTAATGTGATAACTAAAAATTGGAATAACTATTAACTAATAACTGACATTTGAAATCCATAAACTTATATATACAACATGAAGATATTTATGCATTGAAAGCATTGGTCCCATGGTGGTTCTAAAAAGGTTTTCATTAGTTCTAAAATAATTTTGTAAACATTTTCGTAACGTTCTGAAATATAATTTTCATAATATAAAACGTTTCGGAAATCTTTTTGCAAATCTTTATTTTCTACAAATACTTAAAATATGCACAGACAGAAAATAATGAATAAAATAAGTTATGAGCAACAACCTACTGACTTCGAGTTACTGAAGATTGATTGTCATCCTTCGCGAGCTCAGTAGAAACTTGAACGACACGGTTGATTGACTTGGAACACTCTAACAGCATGACACTAACACCCTATGTAGAGGCACTGCTTCCCCATAAACAAAAATAAAACTAGAGTTAGAAAGAAAGTTCGTGCTCAAAGCACAACCTTCAGAACTCTCTGAGTGAATTAGCAAGTAAAAACACTCAGGAGAGACTTCTATTTATAAGGAAAAATTCACTTGCCACCCAAGTTACTACCTCCATGTCGCTGTAGAGTGGCGGGCACGCTGTAGCACCCAACTTCGTCATGCCGCTGCAGTGTACTGAGGCCATTGCAGGAGTCAGTTGTTTCTTTTTTTTTTCTCTCTCTTCTACGGTCACTACAACATTTAATATTTTAAAATTTTAAAAGCATCCACACTTTTGTTTAACCAATTATAAGATTGATAAATGCAATAAGAGAGTGAAAAAGGAGAATGGGTTGAAAATCAAGGGAATGTTAACCAATCAACTCATTTGGTATGAGATTTATAAAATATATAAGTAATTTAATACTATAATTCCAAATATGATGTCAGAGGTCACAATAAATTACTGTACACTCATAATTTTGGGTATATTGTTTTTCCGTATTGTTTTAGTTGCTCAAAATTAAATACTATACATATAAATATAAAAAAAAATATCTTGGTTAATGCAAAAAAAAATAGTATTTCTTCAGTCCCATTTTAACTGTCCAAAATCAAACATTACACATATCAAGGTAAAATAAAATAAAAGTTTTGATAAATGCATAAAATAATGAGTTGGCAAAATTATCTCTATATATAAAAAAATAAATTTTTATTTCCAATACAATTATTACTCTTTTTGTGCATCCATTATACTAATAAATGTTCCACTACAACTAGGGGTATGAATGTAAAAAAAAAAGAAATAAATACACTTAAATATCATAAATGGCCAAATATTTTGAAACTCTACAAAGCAGAAAATGGACAGTAAAAAATGGAACTAAGGGAGCATAAATTGACAAAATTATTTCTATATAAAAAAAATTCTATTTCCAATATAATTATTACTCTTCTTACATTCACTATACTAATAAATGTTTCACTACAACTAGGTGTATGAATGACAATAAAAAAATAATTACACTTAAATATTGTAAATGAACAGATATTTCAAAACCTTAAAAAGTAGAAAAATGGAAAGTTAAAACGGATCTAAGAGAGTATGAATTAACAAAATCATCCCTATATAAAGAAAAATAAATTTCTATTTTCAATACAATTATTACTCTCTTTGCATGCATCCACTATATTAATAAATGTCTCATTAACCTGGTGGGTTGGCGTGAGTGGTTAAGTACTCTCGTCCCTTAAGCAGGTGGGAGGGGTTCGATCCCTACCTCCTGTGAATGGAGCAAACCCACAGGCCTGGATAAATATTTTGAAATCCTAACAAGTAGAAAATGAATAGTCAAAATGGAACAAATGGAGTATCTAACAACACTAACAATGAAAAAAAATTTACAATTTTTGCATTTAAATGTGGGAGATATTTTTAGTTGAAATTTTGAATTGTGATTCACTAGATTATAGTGGACTAACTCGCTTACTGCTAAAATAAATCTCAATTTTCAAAAAAAAATTACATTGATGATGTATCAAAATAAATTTTTCATTTATAGTATTTTTATAATATATCCATTAAAATCTATAAAGGTTTTACCTGTCACATTAAAATTTATAGAGTAAAATCTTAGTTTAATCTTTTAAAAATATAAAAATCACGATATTTATCCTCTATAAGTGTTACCCTTTAATGATTAAAAATGCTATCACATTAATTCTTTTGTTGATCACTTAAGAAAATCAACTAACAGAAAAATGACCTAACAGGATCAAGTGTAATGTATAAAAATTTTGATTTGCTTAAAAGACAATTATTTAAAGGTATAAACATAAATTAAGCTTAAGCTTAGACTATTGCTTCAAATGCTAAGTTAGTGGTAACATCTCTTTTTACTGTGCTATGTCATCTTTTATTATTGACTTTATTATAGAAACTAACAAAAGGATTAGTGTGATGATATTTTTAATAATTGAGAAACTAATTTAGACCAAATTTTGAAGGAATACCATTATACTTTTTGGAGGATCAAAATATGATTTTCCTCAAATCTCTATATTAAATTTTGTATATTAAAATCTAATAGTGGCTACATGGAGCCTATTTCAATTATATATCATCTTCCTATATAGATTACATTATATAATTACAATATATACCATGATTTAGCGATCTTCACAGTTCAATTAACTCCTTCATAACCAAATTAATTATAACACAAGAGGAGAAAGAAAGGGGAAAAAAAAACCTTTTTGCATACCTAGCTAATATTTATTTGATTATTTTCTTTTGCATACCTAGCTATACTTGCATATATTTTGAAGGCTTATGTGTACTATTGCTATATATATCTATTTGCATGACTGAGAAAGCAAAATGCTTGCGCTTTCACTAATCTCACCTCTCTTCCTCTTCTTCACCACCTCCCTCTCTCCACCTTGAACATCCAACCTCACCCCAAACAGCATTGGCCTCCTCTCATCTTCTCCTCCCTTTTCCTCTCCCTTTTTCACCTGTGAATATTTCGCCACCAAATCGAGAAGTTCCCTACACTTCATCTTCATGGTGGTGAGCTCTGAGCTCAACACCCCATTCTCCTTTTTCAGCCGCTTGTTCTCGTCGACAAGGGTGGTGTATCCCAAAGATGATGAGGTTGATGAGGACCTTTGGTCCTCATCGGAGTCTTGGGGTGTCGTGGAGGTTAATTGGTTTTGTGTAGTACTAGGTTGTTGTTGTTTTTTGTTGGACCATGCTTTTCTCCTATGAATCTCGCATAGGAGTTCTTTTTCTCCCTTCTTGAACTTATCATTGCAAAACTCCCATCTGCTTGTTGCAACTTTGCGAAATCCCTATGAGTAAGTAGTAATGTTACACGGTTAGAATTTGTGTTTAAACTTGATGTGTCTGAATGATGTGTCAAAATTATAAGGTAACAGAATAAAAGTATCCGAAACATAGGTATAGAAATAAATAAACAAATGAGTTTATTTTTTAATGTATGGTCAATGTAAAATAATAGTCAATCAATAGAAATAAACGCATGAAATTGACAAGTAATAAAAAAATCCAAGAAGATTTTCTATCTCTTTTTTAAAATGAAAAAGAAATGGTAATGTTCATCATTTTACTATTTACTTAAGGTCAATGACAGTATTAATATGATAAATGAATGACAGATGATGAACATAATCCCCTATTTTTCATTTTAAAAATGAAAGGATCTTGATCCGATTATTTCACATTTTTTATGTTTCTATTAATTGAGTACTTCAAAATTAAACTCTAGATAAATATACAGTTTTCACCCACTATTATTAAAATAAATAAAGATCTTCTCATGTTAATTTTGTGCATGATTGTGTGATGGTAAAAGAGCTGTGAACATAAATACAAAAGTTGGGTCCTAGTAAATATTAAAAAGGCTCCCTCTTTTGAAGTGTTTTTGGTTGTTAGCGCTTTTCTAAATCAAATGCTTTGTCAATCTAGGCGTGCCAATATGGGAAAGGAAAATAATGTGATATTGAACCAAGTCACAGACATGAGGGAATGGATCTAAGCCTAAACCTTAAATTTTCCTGTTCATTTGGTTGAAAATTTGGCCTAAGAAATGGATCAAAATCCTCTGATTTTCATTTTGAATATGAGAGAATCATGTTCTCATCTATGTCATCCATTAATTAAATGACTTTTTCATGTTAATATCACTTTGATAATGTAAATGAACCATATACAGGGGAGAACGTAACTCTCTCGTTTAAAATGAACATGAGATATCCTCATCCAATAAAGAAACCTAACAAATGATGTGTAAAATTATTTTTGTTGAAATTTATAAATGTCAACCATGTATTTAAGACTGTGTTTGATATCAAAAATATGAAATGGACACAACAACAGTAAATTTATGTCCCTCCAAATTTAATTTTATATACTTTCGAAGCAAAAAAAATTTGTATCCTCTATTTCAACTTCAATGAAATATAGAGAAAAAAAGAAATAAAGAAAGAAAAAGAAGCTGTCTTTGTGTCCCTGTTATTGGTATCAAATGATGCATATAAAATAACTTTTCTAGACTCCCAGATTTGAGCCAGCTGGCATTAATTGTTGGTCTACGAGAAGCCTAAAATTTCTCCTCATACGTGGCCCATTGGCAAATAAAAAAGTGTTAATTAATCAAAGCTAAAAAATAAAAAAAAAACACAGAAATTTGTGAATAAATAGTCAAACCAGAAAATATTCTACTCAAAATATATAGACTGTAACGTTGAAGTCACCTAACCTGACTCAAATAGTTCTAAAGGGATTAGTTAGCCGCAAAGTCGGGTTTGACTCCCACGTGAGGCAAATACACCCCCCCAATCCTCTATCCTATCCCACCATAAATATATAACCATAATTAAAAAATAAAAAAAAGGATTATTGAGATTTAAAAATAAATAAAACCAATGGCATTAGCAGTCACTAAATTTGATTTATTTATTTTTGTCTCTAGTGATAGTTAGTAATGTTTTGACGTGCGATAGTTAATTTGGTTGTTGGGGCTGTGAGTTTCATTATTTATCTGAACCGGTTCCGACCTGATCCGCACATTACGTGCATAACATGAAGAGATAAAGTGAAAATTCTGAACACTAATATTTTCTAGCTTTGATTCGGTCTTTCCAAGTAAATTGCACGACGAAACAACAATACCTTATTAATTAAAGAGCATACTCATTCATTAATTATATCCTTAATGAAAAGAAAAAAAGAGTTCAAATCAAGCCATTCATTCATTAATTTCTTAGCAAGAATATTAAACTAAAGCCACCTCAAAAAAAAAAAAAAAAAGAAAAAGGAATAATAAACTAAAGCCTAACTAGGTCAAAGAAATCTAGTTAACCCGTCCCATCATAATGAACTCAAGGAAGCTAAGGTTTTTGTTTTTCCTTTCATTACAAAAAATTTCAGGTTGCTGTCCAATTTTCATCATGTTGTTATATATGAAGATTTTAATTTAAGATGGTGTCATTGAAATAATAAAACTAATATCAAGCAATAAATCAACTAATTATACGAAAATTAAGATCATCTCATCTCATCTTGCATATTAAAATGAAAATGTCATCTTATGAAAAAATTGGCATATTATTATATTTATAACAATTTATCAACCTTTTTTTTTTCTGTGTATTTCTCTCCGGTATCATAACATTTTTATAATAGAAACACGAAATGATCCACATATATAGTATATACGGTGTATTTATACGCATACTTACGTAGGTATTAAGCTGCCGTACAAAGCTAGAGAAGTTGCTATGCTTGAAGAGTGTGGGGAGGAGATCACGGGCAAACTCCGCCGGCTGCCACACGACGAACGCCGTCCCATCGGCATTCCACGACACGACGTCGTCGGTTGCCGGATCCTCCACAAGCATGTATGTCTTCAACAAGAAGGGTGGCGGGCTGCACTTCCTTGCACATTCCAATAACCCTTTCTCACTAATTATAATTGCTCCCTCCATTTTATTTTTTTATTTTTTTATTTTTTCTCCCTCTAAGTTGCTTTGTTTCTAAAAGGAAGAAAGTTGACGATTATATATATGTGTGAAGAAAAAGGAAGAATATTATGATGGTGGTGAATGAATTAAAGGGAAGGAATAAAAGGAATAAAGAAGAGGTACTTGAAAGTAAAGTAATTAAGGTTGATGAGAGGAGAATAGAAGAAGGGCAGTTAAGAACTCCCAACCCCAACAATAGAAACCCAACACGACTCCACAGTTCATGAGAATTGCAAGTTCCTTCTATTTAGTGTTTTTCTCTCTCTCTCTCCCTCTCTCTTTCTCTCTCTTTCTCTTTCTTTCTCTTTGTTTCTTTTCTTTTCTTTTCTCTCAGTGAAAGAGTAAATGGTTGAAACGTATCCCCTATGCCTACCCCTCTTTATATATAGTTATTACTATACTTCTTAATTAAGGGTTTAATTCATGGCATGCAGTCATGCACTTTGATTTCATCACTCTTCTTTCTTATCACCCTGGATGATGCTTAATTAAATATATGAGTTGGACTTTTATGATGAATGAGTTTTATTTTATTAGTAGATGTTTAGAGAGGTTAAACTTTAATATATTATCGTTTGTGTAAGAAATTTTACATTATTAAGTAACTATATATTATTGTATGTCTACTTTTTCAAATAATAATTTAAGGAGCCAGAAACTTTAATAATGTGTATTCAAATTAAATTTATATTCTAATTAGCCAGACAAGTTTTCCTTTCTCGCCACAAGTGGCACCAAATATTGATAATGACAATGGATTTTAAATTTTCTTTCTCGAAAGATTAAAAAGTTAGAGAAAGTTTGTCCTTGGTGAAAATTGACATCAAAAGTTAAATCTAATTTTGTTTTTATTTGAAGTTGATCTAATCTCTCTGGTTGAATTAATTTATATATATATAAGACCTCAAATTTCATTCAACCGATGACAAAAGATAACAACTAAATGAACTATCAAGCCACCAAAACTTAACAATACTCAATAAAAAAGATCTCATTAAAATTCTAAAATAAAAAGCAGCAAAATAAGATCATTTAAAAAAAAGGGTATGAGAGTACTTGCCTTTACAATTTAAGGCCCAAACTCACACTTCAAATAAAAGCCCCTTTACAAGTTATTATTTACTAAATCATTCTGTGTGTTTGAGATTACTGTCAAATTTTTTATAATTTAAGATTTTAAAATATTTGTCAACTTCAAATATCAAGATAATAGTTTTTTTCATTTATATCCTTAATTTTTTTTCTTTAATCATCAATATTTAGTCGACTTTTATCTTATTGGCTACAATCAGTTCAAGAAACTAAATGACCCATTTTAAGGGATAGCCTTTTTCAACACATATTTTACTTTTAAGGTTTAAACTCTAAATCACTAGTTGAAACTCTTTATCCCTCTAATCCAACTAACCATGTGTTGGTAATGCCCTTAGTCAATTATTCAAATTAATAACTAAATGAACAAAATAATTATTTATTATTTTTCTTAATTTGTATACAGCAACTTAACGGTTATTCTGAAATGAATGGAGTTCAATTTACAATACATTTATAGGAGTATTAACTTAATTGTAACAATTTGCCTCCAGCCTCATGAATGAAAGTTTACCACGTCAAAATTTAAAATAAATAAATAAAATTCCCCACCATACATTGATAATAGCAAATAACATCATATTACCTCCATTTTCAATTTAGAAAAAAGTATTAGTAGTAAGAACTGCCGAGGGACCTTAATTAATAAGAATGACCAATTATAGTAAAATTTATTAAAAAGGACTAAGTGCCATTTTAATTAAGGAGAAAGATCATAAATTTTTTATACATAGACAATAATAATCTTATATTATTTTTCTTCAATTATTCATCCCTCATCTAAGTTATTTTATTCAAATTCACACCTTATACACCACTTCATGACATCAAAACGAAAATATTATATTGAAATTCTAAAATTAATTTCATTTTTATAAACGAACTTATAAAAACAACATACAGTGATTAATTTGAAACAAAACAATCCCCTAAGATGCCAATTAATATAAAACGAGGAAGAAGTATTTAATGTGCATGAATATTGTCAAGCAACTTGATTGACTATATAACTTGAATAAAACATCAGAATAAGTGAGGAAGATAGAACTAGCACGTGGGAGTGTTTGGTGGGATTGTCTCATAGCAACAAATTTTCCACGAAAGAAAATGGTAGTTTAAGCCATTTAGGTATGCTGATACTTTCTACATTATAATTAATAATATATCTTTTGTTTCAATCTATGTTTCGTGCAAATTCCTCCATCCAAAGGATTTTCTTATCTTCCGTCAACATGATCTGATCTAATAATGCTTTTGGAGGTTTTCTATGATAGAAGCGACTTTATTTGACTTTCATTGCAATTCCTAATTCCAGGTGCAAATTTTCTTCCATTCAAATATGACATGTTCTCTCCCACTATAAGGACAAGCGCGTGAAGAAAATAATTATATTGATAATGACATCAACGTTTTCAGATTAATGCCAATTATGTGGCCCCATTTAAATTAGGGTCATCTTTTTAAATTGTGTCAAGGACAAAAATGAAAAACATACCAAAGGCACAAAGATTTACAATAGCATGCTTTTTGCCTCTCTAGCAATGTTATATATCAATATATCAACAACAGGCTTACGTGGTTTCTTTTTTTCCTCTTATATCCCTCTATATTTTATTTTTTATTATATCTAAACATTTTTTGGAAGTTTTGATTTTAATATCTATAGTTGGTTTGCCTTCCTTAATTGATGGTGTGAATAATGGAAGGCTACGCCACCGTTTCCATGTAACTAGTTAAATTATGCTTTTTATTTTTATTTTTTGAATAAACGGGGCAAAGGCCCAAACAACGTACAGGAACCAACCCTAGAGCTATGCAAGAATCCCACTATGTGAGTAATTTCTCTTAGAAGCGAAGTAGCTGGATGGGAGTGAGTGGTTCCACCCAAAGACTAATTAAATCAACCACAGTGAGGGAGTCAGATTCCACCATGACTATTGGAATTTCCAATTGGAGAGATCTCTTCAATCCAATAAGGATTCCCCCAAAGTTCCGCATGGAGAATTGGACAGGTTCCCAAATTACTAGCAAATGTAATGACGCCACCATGTTAACTAAATTATGTTTTCGTAGTCTCTATAATTATAAATCATTTTGGTTTTACCCCTCTGTCTTTATTTGGTGATGGTTGTCTCACATTGGTTGTTTATAAAGCTCAAATAATCTTTATAAGTACAAGACAACTGTTTTTCCTTAAACTAATTTTTGGAGTTGAGTTATGCCTACTCAATTTTTGACATAGTATCGGAGTCAATAATTTAGATTCAGCTTGTGTATGTAAAGTTTGTTTGTGAGGATTTAGTTTCTATATGGGTTTCTCGGTACTTGAGCTTGATAGTTGGTTAGACCCAATGCCTTAATGTTTTGAATCAAGATGTGGTTTTTGTCCATTAATTTTGTTTCTGAATTAAGCTTAGACCGATTTAAATTTACTTGATTTTGGACTCTCTTTCATTGCTTTATAATACGGCCAGCAACAGTATCAGAGTCTCTTAAATTTGTTATTGGGTTTGCCCAAAGATGTCCGTTCGTGAAAATGCCATGCTCCAATCATGGGTGTGAGAGATGTGTGTTAGAGTTTTATATTACTTGGAGATAAGACTTATATGACCTTTATAAAAGAAAGATAATCTTCCCACTTAAAAAAAAAGAAAGAAAGCAAAACTACAACTAATCACCTTGAAGTTTCTACAAAAGACAATAAGTTCCAACCTTATTAAAAAAAAAAAACAAGTTGTGTCATTTGTACTCATTTATGTATGAGATACTGTATCGACTCATATTTATTATTATATGAAATTTTAATGTAATTCACGCCTAAAAAAATATATCCAATATAATAAATATATGTGTTGACCCGATATTCGAGACATAAATGAGTATTATTAACATTTTCCAAAAATAAAAACTCCACTCCACTTTTCATGAACTTAATTATACTTTATCATAGTTAATCATATAATTACTTTATAATGAAACATATTTTTCCTTCTCAATAGTGGAATGGAGTATTATTTTCTATAAGTTTAGCGTTTATATAATTTATGTCTCTTCTACAAACCTCGATAAGGGTTGTTGTAATTTTCTCTTCTCTATTTTTTTTTAATGTTATATCAAATGAGTAGTTGGAAACACATCCATGCCATGAATGAGCATGCAACTCCCTTTCGAGAACGCAGCCTCGCCTCATATATAATGTCATCTTAAATATAAACATATTATTTTTGTAGAATATGTCAAAGTAAGTTTCTATGTCTTATATGATGTGAACCGTGTGCATTTTATTTAGGCATAAAGTCAAGGGCATGGGTAGATATGAAAAATGGGTAAGTGCCCTTAATTTGAATTAATGTAAACCAAAAGGGAAAAAAAAAAAAAAGAACAAATTGAGTTATCTGTATTTGACTACTTTCTAATTAGAACGGGTGGCAACCGAATAAAGCCAAATATGAATTAGGATTCTTACTTACATCATTCTCGTATCAAATCCAATTAGGCAAGGATCGAAGATAACTGAGAATTTACTACATTTCCACTTATTCTTCTTTTTATTCTCTCACCATATTAGTAATTTTCTTAATACAATTCAATGCTAAAGTACTCGATTCTCTCTTTTATCTTATCTTATAACTTTATCCATGCAGAATATCAGATTTCTTACGGCATCAAAACATAGTTTCAAACGCACACACACACGTGCATACGAGTTTTTCTGGCTCAAGAAGTCGTGCTTTTTATAATAAAAAAAATAAGAATTAAATTTTAATAAGCATCCGTAGTTGCATTGACTGATATCCGTCCGGATGTTGTTCCTAGTTTGCTTGCTGAATAGTCTAGGAACAACTTATGTGAGAGGAAGTGTAGTTGCAGTGTTGTGTTTTTTCTTTCGCAGTATTATCTAGACATCAAAGGTGTCCAAACACGGTAAGCACATTGTATATGGGGGAGTCATATTTTGTAGAGAAATTTTTTTTTTTAACATAGGTAGTATCAACACATGTGCGTATAGTATTAACATTGTTGCACGTGATATCAATACTTGTTAAGAAAAGCATCAAAACTATTATTTTTTAATCTTTTAAACGCATTTTCTCTCCATTAAATCACACACTTTTTTCATCATGTGATACTGACTTTCTGTTAAAGCATACTCTCTCTCCGTTGCTCTCACTCTCTCACTCCTACGTGAATCTCACATGTCACGTAAGTATCAACATAATAGAAATAAATATCGACATAACAGAAATAAGTATCAATATATCATAAAGGTATCAAGTTGATACTTTTTTTTCACTCCTCTAAGTTAGACTTTCTCTCATCTGCTCTCACTCTCTCAGTCCAGCATCAAACTCATTCACCCCTGTAGATATTAACATAATAAAAATAGGTATCAATGTAATAAATATAAGTATTAACACAATGAAAATAGGTTTCAACATATCATAAAAATATATCAACGTTTAAAAATAAATAAATATTAAAAAAAACACTGATACATTTTTTTCCTGTCAATACCTATGTCTATTACGTTGATACCTAATTTTATTATGTTGATATCTGTGTGTTTCAAAGATAGAGTGGAGAGATTGAAAACAAGAGAGAGTGTGTGATTTTACAGAGAGAAAATGTTATAAATTATTGAATTTTTCATTGTATTGTGTGGCCCCCTAAAATATCTTAACATCCCTTGCCCCCTCAAACTCAAGTAGGCAGTGATGAAAAATCTTGAGTTTGGAAACCAAAGTGTGAAAGCGACTGGGATGATGAGCCTTGGTAAATAGGTCAGCAAGTTGTTCAAGAGTTCCAATGGAAATGAGTTGAAGAGCCCCACACAAAATGTGCTAACGGATATATAAAATGACAATCAATCTCAATGTGGTTGGTGCGCTCATAGAATACATCATTATGAGCAATCCGAATAGCACGACAATTGTCACAATAGAGATCAGTAGAGGAGGATTGGGATATGCCCAAATCATCAAGAAGCCAACATATCCAAAGAAGTTTGGATGTGGTGTCAGCAAGAGCGAGTTGTCAAAGTTTGTTTCTTGCTACGCTATTAGACAAGAGAGCCCCCAAGGAAGATACAATAACTAGTCGTGGAGCGACGATTAGTAAGATCACCTCCCCAATCAGCATCAGAGTAGGCTTTGAGGATCAAGGGAGAATAGGCAAAAAAGTGAAATCCATGGAATAATGTTCCCTTAACATAACAAAGGATGCGAATGACAACAACATAGTGAGTAGATCACAAAGTAGTCATAAATTGACTGACCAAGTGCACATCATAGAAAATATCAGGGCGAGTTACCGTCAAGAAGATCAAGTTCCCAACCAGTTTTCTATAAAGAGTAGGATTATCAAGCATGATACCATCTTTAGGTGTAAAACGAACATTAGTCTCAAAAGGGGTGGATTATGTCCGACTATCTGTAAGTCCATTTCAAGAAATAAGATTAGAGGCATACTTGGCTTAGGATAAACAAATGCCCTCAGTGAAGAAGAAAACTTCAAGACCCACGAAATAACTGAGAGGGTCAAGATCCTTCATTTCAAAATAGTGGCTCAAGGACTTTTTAAGATTGGTAATGCCTGAGGTGTCATCGCCAATAATGATCATATCATCAACACTGCGTAGTAGTAACATAGAACCTTGGTCAGTTCGACGGATGAAGAGAGCATAGTCATGTGGACTAGATAAGTTGATTTATAGTAGAGCTGAACTTAGAAAACCATGCTCTAGGGGCCTGCTTAAGGCCATACAAGGCCTTTCATAGAAGACACACCTTGTTCGGTGGAAAAGTGTAACCCGGGGGAGGTCGCATGTAAACTTCCTCCTCTAAGTTACCATTGAGGAATGCATTCTTCACATCTATTTGACTAAGAGTCCATCTTTGAGTTTCTGCGATAGCAAGTAAAGTCTGAAAAGAGGTGATGCAAGCAACATGAGCAAAGGTCTCCTCGTAATCAATCCCATGTTCTTGAGTAAAACCCTTAGTAAGGCTGTCAAAATGAGCCCGACCCGTTTACCCGGTTAAATGGACGGACTTTACATGCAAAAAATATGCTCGCGAAAATTTGAAAAAAAATTGGACCGGCCCATTAGGCCCACAGGCTAGCCTATGAGTTCGTGAAATTTTTTAAAATAATTTTTAAATAATTTTTTGAATTTTTTTTAATTTTTTGAATTTTTTTTAAAAAAATAAATGGGTTAGCAGGCTGGCCCATTTAGGCTCGCGGACCGACCATAAACGAACCGGACCCTAAAAATAGGCATATTTTTTGCCCGGCCCATTTAGGTTCACGGGCCATAAACGGGCCGGCCCAGCCCGTTTAACAGTCATAACCCTTAGCAATCAAGCAGGCTTTGTATCATTCAACAGAGCCATTAGAGTGAGTCTTGATTTTGTACACCCACGTGCATCCCACAAGTGTCTTACTAGAAGGAGGATCAACCAAACCCCGAGTGTTATTCTTCTCTAGTGCTTGTAACTCTTCTTGCATAACAAGCTGCCAATGAGGATCTGTGAACGCTTCTTCATAGGACTAAGGTTCATGCAAGTGAATCATGATAGAGAAACAATGATAATCATGGAGATAAGAGGGTGAATTTCTTACCCCCGTTGGACGCTCAGGAGGCAGAGGGATAACTGATGGTGGATCCACATTCAAAGCTTGTTCAGCGGGAACTGTTTAATTAATAGATGTTTAATTATATTTTAACTTAATATTACTTTTAAAATTAAAAGTAATAAGTTAAATATTTTAATTATGTCATTTAAATATATATTTATTAAAATAAACATTTATTTGAATGTGTCTCTAGTAAACATAAAATAACTTTTTCATCAGTTATTTTTTAAGTTAAACATTTTGCTAAAAACTCCTTTTAATTATATAAAGGCAAATTAAGTTCTTTACCCAAAAGTGTATTTTTAGATTAATTAGTTTGCAAATTAATGGCGTTTGCACCAACTTGAGTCTTTCAAAATTAATTTTGATCAAAAGTGAGTTGATATCAACATAATTTATGTTTACAATTTTTTATATCAAAAACCATTATGATAAAATTCATGAATGTGTTTGGATGATGTTAAACAAAATCACTTTTGACTTTTGAGCATGTAATCACTTTTGTAAAATTAAAAATTATAATAATTTTCATTTCTAGTGCTATTAATATTATTGTAAAAATCTAAATATGCATAATATTAATATTTTTTTAATTATTATTGGGGATTATAAATTTTTTGCATAATTATTACACTACAAAGTTTGGGTCATTGCAAATGTTATTTTGTGTATGTGTAATAACTTTATCGGGTTTTCCTTGCTTTGGTACCCTAATCTTTATAAGGGTATCAATATCTCTTTATATTTCAACAATCATGATTTGTTTTCAGACTTAAAATAATGAATAATTAGAGTTAGTATGACACATGACTAGTTCTTAGTCACATATAATCATAGGGTATCGATACCCTTAAATTTGATGGGGTATCGGATTAAGTCTTAGTATCAAAATGAAATCAATACTCAAAAAGATTATTATAATTGGTTGACTTTCAATATAGGATTTTTTTTTTGCACATAGCACCATTAGAACACAACAACATGTAGTAGCATAATGGTTGGAATGCACATTTCGTGTCAAGTTCAAATCTTATTGAGCTTAAAATATATATGAATTAATGTTTATGATATAAGAATATGCAGCACACACGTTATTAATCAAAAACGTGTGATGTCTTCATAGTAGGAGCATGCGCGTGGAGCTTGGAGGTCTTTGGTTCAAATCAATGTTGTGCTCATTTTGAAGCACAAATTTCATTTTATTTGAATTAGTTACCATTGAATTAATCCCCCGGTAATTGGTTCAAATAACAATTTATAGTATTCTATTAGAGTGAAACCATTTCAACATTTTAAAATAACCTGTTTTACTCAATCTTTTTCCTATGAGCCTCTTATTCTTAAAAAACAATGAACAAATACCTAAAACAATCCTAAAATGCATGAAATGATCCTTAAACTATATTCAAAAACCAAGCAAAGTAACTCTCATTAGAGAGTTATCACACACACACATATAGGTGAAAGCTAAGGTGATCTTTGATATCTTTTGGACCTTTGTTGGACCTTTAGTTAAAATTAAAAAAGTGACGCCGAACAAATGTTTTAATATTGTAAATGGGGGGTCATTTATCTTTTATTTTTTTGCAATGTCATCCTTTGCCGTTCTTGTTAACTTCAACGCTAGTATCATTCACCAAGAGCACTTCAGCAGCAGTGCCTCACACTGCCACCCAATGCAATGGCGTTTGTTGCCGTAGCTTTGACACCACTGTCAATCTCTCATACTTATAAAAGACCCACCATATACACTTAAAATTCACCTTAAATCCAAATAAAAGAGCCACCACCATTAAAAGTTTAAAAAAAACCACTAACTACTCAAATAATGAAAAATCCATACTTGTATTTTTTTTAATTGCTCAAATATTAACTCGATTTTTGAAAAAGGCCCACTTTCCTTATCATCAGTTTTGAGCAAAAGCACCATTGATGATTCATTCATCCAATGTGAGATTTTGATTCGTGGATAGTGGTGGGAGAAGAGAATGCGAACCGATGCGTAAGAATCAAAGAAAGTATAGCATATATGTTATGAAAAATCGAAATCAGATCAAGAGACAAAGGTGGAGTAGCAGAAATCACAACAAAAGAAGCAATCAAATAGAGAATGCTTAACCAACGGGGGTTGGTCCAAGTGATAAGCGGCTTGGTATCGCTTAAGCAAGGTCCGGAGTTCGAGACCCTGTGTACGCAGTTATTCTCGCAGTGAGACTCACCCGCCATAGCCAGGTGCGCGACCCGGGTCGACCCGGATTAGTCAAGGCAAAGCCTTGGATACCGGGCAGACAACCTAAAAAAAAAATAGAGAATGCTTAGACAATTTATGTAACAAGGAACATCGGTGGTCGTAGCAACGAGAAACACGATTCCTCCACCTCTGGTGTGAATACAAGAGGGTTGATATGTAAATATAAAGAATTTGGGGTCAAATGGTGTGACCATTCACTAATTTTAAGATAAAAATAAGTTTTTAATATCAACCTTGAGATTTAAAGAAATGGAGATCTAGTGGTATATTATTCAGGACCAACAGAAGTCCAAAAGATATTGAGGACCAAGTTAGTTGTCACCAACACACACCTTACATATACATAGATCATTATGGATTAATACAATATTTGATTTCTAGATTTTTAATAATGACATGTTAGATTTATTACTCTCTTTGTCCTTTAGACCACCATTGACGTGACCATTAACAATGTCGTTTTCTCTTTCCTATTTCTTAGTCAGCTTTAAAATAACGTCCTTTAAATGATTCTTGACTCAAATAAAATATTAACTCTATCCTTATTGAGTGGTTTAAACTCTTTTTTTGGATTATAATTTATAATTGCAGATGGTGGCAAGTAACACAGCCTAGCGCTAGCGTTCCACCGTCTTCCACTTATGCTAGCCACCTAAACAAGCGGGCCTCCAAAACAAAATAACATAGAAACTCAAACTTTTTTGCTAACGTTTTCCGTATGCTACTTAACCGATTTGGCTCCAACTTGATTTATTTATTTTCATTGCGTGGGACTATGAATATGGAATTTATGTCACACGTTTTTGTTTTTTTTTTTTTTTGTAGTGGGTGTATTTTTTTTATTTATTTTGTTATTTATTTTGTTGTTGTTCAATCTCATGAGCTTACCCACCAAAATTTTTAATCCACATAAAAAATTAACCCGCTCCATTTTTATGCAAGTTAGACACGCGCTGATACACCCCTTTTGTCATCCCTACAGACAACAGCAGAGTCGTGTGCGTTTAGGATTGCTGTGATTTTCTCAAAATAAAAAATTGGCCCCCAAATTGCGCGAAATGTACTGAATGGTAGAAAAAGTACCATTCAAAAGTGGGTGCGAGAATTACGGCTGGGAGAAAGGAATAAAAAATGGGTACACATTAGAACCAACACAATGCCGTTGTGTGTGTTCCTAGGATTGCTGTAATTTTCCAATAAAAGAATAAACGAGACTTGAATACTTGATAATACGGTTGAATTTTGAATAAGTATATATATATATATATATATATATATATATATATATATATAATTCAAAGAGTTGAATTGAAAGTACAAAATTGTACATTATGACCAAATTAATTTATTGTATATCCTAAAGTCTCACCAGTAAAAAGGAAAATATTGAGCCAAAAACCATCATGACTTCAATCATCAAGATTCGCTGTGATATGTTAATCATGTCATACCCTTATCAATAATTCTGATATTCGCATGCCAAATAAAGCACATATATTATTATGAACTAAAAAGTAAGTTGTGGGCGGGGGCGTGAGCACGCATGTTCATGGGATTTGAACAATTTTTTGGAAGATTCTGAATTTGGTTTGTGCAGCTGAGCTTTCTTGACTTCCATATTTTGAAAACAATTTTACATGGCTTTCTTAATTTCCACTTAATTAATTTAGTTAATTCATTTGTATTATGCTTAATGTTCTCCCTTACACTCCAACTACCTCTACATTGATTGTTTCCCCATTTCAAGATGATATGTGAACATGAATAAGTTCCTCTGGAGGGGAAAATATGGAGAAACAAAATGAATTTCTAATGAAAGTAGGGTTGGCAATTGGTAGGACAAGTTAGGATTTATTCAAAACTCACACCTAATACAAACATTAGAGATGTGTTCCTAACACAACTTTGCGAGTTTTAAAAATTATATCACACACTAGGGATGGCTATTTTTTTAGCCAAACATGACATATTTGGGAAGTCTGGCCTGGGCCTAGCCTAATAGGCCTACTTGCATATATTTTTTATTGCAAAAAAAATATGTTGTCTGGTCTGTTACTGCGGCCTGTTACGACAACTTATTATTGTGGTCTGTTACATACTCAATAAAAACAACATTCAACAACAATAATCAACCATCTTTTTGGATCTAAGCCCGAAACATACATGACCAATAATACCAAAATACCTTACAAGATTTATGTCCGAAACATACAAGACCAATAATATCCAAATATCAACTAAAAATGAATTATTTTCAACACACAATACATAATTGAGAACATAATTAGTGTAACTAAAATTTGAAATAGAACCTCTCAATTAGATTTCTAGTCATATATTGTCAAATGTGATCGATCACCAGGAATAAACAAGATATGCTCCATACATGACATAAGCAACAAAGAATTAATAGTTAAAGATCATACTTAACAAAAAATCTAATTGATAGGATCCATTTCCAAAATTTGGGAATCCATTTTATTTATAAATGAAAAATTATTTAATTGGAAAGTCATGGGAATATAAATTGACAAATGAATTTCATGGAAAGTTAAAATAAAAATTGATTTGATTTTGAAATCATTCTATTTTAGTTGTAAGACATTTGATTGATTTGATTCCTAAACCAAATGGTTCCAAAGTCCGTGAAGATCAAAACTCATAGCCTATGAGTTTAATTTAGGGTTTATTTAAAAAGAAAAATTAAAATAATAAAATTATATTAATAAATATGATTGCATAAAATATTACAAATAGTAATGTTAGTTTAGTGGTTAAAGCATTGCTTTGGTATGCTAAATGTCTCTAGTTAACTAGTGAGACAGGGTTTATTGAGTGTTCTCCGAGTGTAACCATGTCATATAGTGTTAGCATGGTGATTGAAGGTTTATATTTCCTTCATCAAGTGTTTTAGTTAGTTTTGTGGAAGAGTGTTTCGTGGATTCCTATAAAGTTTAGAATTGGTAATGTCAAGGTGATGAGAGTTTTGGATCTGGTGGCGCTCTGCCTTTTAAAATATATGAAATATTCAAAATATCATGTGCTAATACTTGTTAATTTTCTAAGATTCCATATTATTATAAATTATTTAGTTTATAAATTATTTTTTATTC
The DNA here is from genome assembly GCA_003254905.1 of Nissolia schottii. Classification (NCBI taxonomy): domain Eukaryota; kingdom Viridiplantae; phylum Streptophyta; class Magnoliopsida; order Fabales; family Fabaceae; genus Nissolia; species Nissolia schottii. Next base: position 99,673 of record QANU01084176.1, on the reverse strand, counting down.
GGACACAACATAAACACGACTAAAAAAAACTCCTTAATATAGTTCAAACACAACTGAATACAACTAATCATGACTTTTTTTTTACTCTTTCATATACATGCTACACATGTGTCAGACAAGTTTCTTCGTGTATTGAACACAGGCCACCGTAGTATGACGAGGTGTCCATGGTTCCTATGTCCCCATATACCCTTAAAATTAAATTCTTACGGACAAAATCTTGCTGGCCAATAACTTTGTCAAACAAAATTTGGGCTTTCTTTTCGATCAGCCCACGCCAAGAACGAGATTGCTTGGTGTGGTCTATTGTGACCCAAAAGAATGAAAAATTAATAGGGTCCATCTGTTCTTTTAACGTGAAATTTGGTCCATCTTAGACTCAAAAGCAACAAATATAAATAACGACATTCAATGCGAGAAGCCTATTAATAAGAGAAATATTTACATGCTCACAAATCATATTTAATATGTGCAAAAATGATTAGTGTATACCTTATAATTTGTCATTATACATGTACAGACACTCTCACGTTATACCAAACTTTCACGTGCTCACTCAAGCCAAAACTCTCAACTCCAATGCAACCTTCATTTTTCTTCTTCTTCCTTCTTTGTCTTCATTCTCCTCATTATCATTCGTCAAAGTCACTATCGTTCTTTTTCTGCTTCCTTTGCATCATAGTTCTTCGTCCTCATCATCTTCTTCTTCATCTTTCTTTTTTTCGTTTCGTTTTCTATTTATGAACAAGCTCATCTATGGAATCTATGTACAGTTCTATAAAACTTTGGAATGAATCCATATATTTATTTTGATAGGAATCGATCGTAACTTCTCATCAACTACTGAGTTGTTTGTGCACTACTGCTATTGTTAATGTTTGTGCACCACAATTAAAAATGTTTGTGCGCAATAGATGAAAATGTTTGTGCATGGTAGTTGAATATGTTATTGTGTTTTAAACATGCACAAACATTTTAAACTATCTTGCACATTTTTAACTATCGTTTATTAATTAATTTTTAACTGACGTGCGCAAATACTTACTATTGTGCACAAACATTTACAAGTACTTGCACAAACATTTTTAACATTACACAAACATTTTTAACTAACATGCACAAACTTTTTATTATGGTGCATAAACAATTTTAATTATTGTACACAAAAATTTTAAATTATTATGCACAAACATTTTAAACTATTGTGCACGAATATTTTTAATTATCGTGCACAAATATTTAAAACAGTTCAAAATGTTTGTACACAACAGTTGAAAAAGTTTGTGCACAACAGTTAAAAATGTTTGTGCACAACAGTTAAAAATGTTTGTGCACAACGGTAGAGTAGATGCACGTGATATGAGAGTGGAAGGTGGAAAGTGTGGAACATCGTCGTTGTGCATTTTGTTAGTGGACCCTACGTATAAAATCGCTTAGGTGGCAATACAGTTACAGTGTTTGGAGTGTACATGTAATGTAGCATGGCTCTTAATGTGTACTTTATAAGCAACAAAAATCATTAATTACTAATTTTTGAATTTGGGTTTTTTAAATTGAGATCGTTATTACTCTAGATGGTAAAGTGATGAATCTTACTATTAGATTAATAAAGTGAAAGTAAGACTCATTCTCACTTTAATGATCTAATTGTAAGATCCACCATTTTACCTTTTAAAGTTAAAAATTGCACTTTAGAGGATGCACTAAATGTACTCCATGAACATCTAAGTATTTCTCCATTAACCCGTTATTGAGTTTATAATCTAAGTATAAGTTATTGAGTCTATAATAACAATACACTTATATTAAAAATGTTTTTACATATGTTAAATAAGTTTGCCCTTTTTAAACAGTATTGAATTCGTGGCCTAAGGAGAAAAATAAGTGTACTCGAAACTAAATTAGTCAATTCCATTAATAATGAAGTTTGAACAGCAGTGCAAGAAAAAATAATGAAACATAATAGATAAGATATATACGAAAAAAATAAAATTTAATAGATAAAGATAAAAAAACGTAACTTTACGTAAATTATTTGAAGCAAGAATAATTATTAATTGGTATAAACACTCGTGCACGTGATATCAACACATGTTAATAGTAACTCTGATACATAAGAAATTCTTGCATGCTCTTATAATATATTTTACATGTTTGCAATATAATATCATGTATTTTTAAATATTACTAGATTAAGACTTGTTTGATGGACTACAAAAGTTACTACATGTTACCTTAATAACGTAAAGTCTAATAAGCCGATATTATAATATTATAAAATAGGTAAAATGCCAATTTCTTATTGTGTCAATTTTTATCAATGATGGTTTTCTTGCAAATTTTCATTAAAAATTCTTATTTCTAGCCTCATTTTCACTTTAAAACTCCAATACTTTTAAGTTTAATAAAATGAAAGTTGCATATTCCTATTTACGTCCAAACTCTTTTAAAAGGAATTGAATTTTTACTTATTACCTCTTAGTGTGGTTTTGTTAGTGAATTTGATTAAATAACACATTGTAGTTGATTCTTTATGAGAATGAAGATATTTACATGACAAGAAAGGATGATACTAGAAAATGGAAAAACAAAGAAAAAGAAGGGAAATGAGAAACTTACGCAAATATAACTAAGAGCCAAAAAGTTAATTATTACACTGTAAAAACTGATAACTTAATAACTAATAAATCATGTAAAGTCAATGGTAACAATACTTGTATCGAAGTAAAGTTGTTCAAGATTAATACCTCATGCTTAGTATACTTCTAAGGATATAGAACCTAAAATTGTGAAGCATTGTGTGTTTTGGGCAAATAGAGACTAGTACTAACACTAGTATTATGCATAATCAATAATAAAATAATGGTATGAATAAAAAAATAATAAAGTAATGAAAAAGAAATTTGATAGACAATGGTATAATGTTAGATCATTTGTCCGGTCTAGGTGTTCTAGTTGTCCTGATGTCCATTCTAGTTGTTCTGCCAGTTTTGTGCCAACCTTTTCCAATTTTGGTTTAGCTAATGCATTTTACTTACTTATCGTTAGAAAAAAAAATAGACTACTGAAAAAATATTTATATTTTTGCAATAAAAAACATGTAATACTATATTGTAACAACTAGCTATACTGCTACACCTCCTATGCAACCTCAAATACTTGAATAGAATAACTTTCGATCGGAGAATAGATGTGAAAAAAAATAAAAAATGCAATACTTATTGTTGCACCTTCTCTGAGTCATGTAGAAACCCAAAGCCCCCTTCCCCTCGACATGATCAATTCTATATGCGTTGTATCCATAACTTCCCTCTATGTTCACCATTATAAATGTGCAATGACCTAAAAGGAGGTGAGAGAAAATGACTATTGTATACGTTTTTGTTTTTGTGCTTCCTCACCACTCTTCTTTTTACTTAGAAAAACACAAAGGAAAACTAGCTAACGTCTCACTTACTCACATAAAAACACAAACACACAATCTAAAACACCACATAGACTATAAGACTAAGAGAAAGTGTGTGTGAGAGAGAAAAGGAGAGAGAATGATGAAGGGGGTACAAAAGAAGAAGAGAGAGAATAACATGGAGAAAAGTAAGATAAGGAAGAGGAAGAGAAGGGCAATCACCACCAACATATTCCAAGGTTTTAGGAAGCATGGCAGTTACCGCCTCTCTCACCAATGTGACATGAATAATGCCATACTCTGTCCCCTTGCCAATGAAGTTGGCTTCGTCGTTGAACTTGATGGCGCCACGTACCGCTCTAAGGTACCCCACCCTCACACTCATCAATCACATTTATTTATTTATTTATGTATTAGTTTTTCTCATAATTTAATTTGGTCTTATCCAACACTTTAAAGGTAAAATTTTGTCACCACTAATTTTTTTTTTTTTTACCATGCACTTGAATTCAATCGAGAAACATTGATCATGAATATGATTTCATATTAATGTATGTTTAATTTTTTATAAGTAATAATTATTTTTAATGCTTTTTACAGTTATAATTCTCCAACTTGTAATTATATTTGTTGACCATTAGTTTCATTGATTTTTTAATGTGTTTTGTGGTGTTGTTTTCTTAGGCTTAAAAGGTTTTGATTAAGTGTCCTCTATGTGATGCTTCAACCACCAACTTATCAACAATTCCCAACAGCACCATCACAACCAATGGAAGTAGGAGCTTGGTGATGGGCGGTGGAGAGAACTCCTCAACGACATCATTTCCATTGCCTGATTACAATGAATTCAACAACATTAATGAGGACCCTGCAAGTGCAATCACTGTGGCAGTGTCCAATGATCATATTGGAGGTGTGAACAAGAATCTCGAGTTTACAAATTGTTATTCTTCTCCGTTGATGTGCTTCGGTGAGCCCATTTCTGTGCCCATGTACATGTGTCAAGACCATGTTGTCATTGAAGATGGTTTTGCGGAGTTTTATGCTACAATGACTGTGGGTAATAATGGTAATGACAATGTTGTTGGTAATGGAATGACGTATGAGGTGCAGAATGAGACCTTGCATTTGGGAGAAAGTGCCAACATGTATGATTGTGACCTCATTCACAACATTGTGGTGGGGCCTATGCCTATGTCTATGCCTCACTTTTAAAATGAAAACAAAAATAAAAAAAAAATAATAAGTGGGTGTCAACTATAAAATGATGTCAAAAAAATAATGTCCAATGACTGCAATTTGGATAATTTTAGTATGTTTAGACTTTACCTTTTTTTTACATAGTTTGGGTGGGTTTAATGTCGTTTGAAGAAAGAAAGGAACCTTTTTGTTTAACTGTTGTTATGGTTAGTATTACTTTTGTTTTTGGCACCCTATAGTTTTTTATTTTTCCTATTTTATCATTATTGGTTTTTTGAAAATCATAATTAAAAAGTTATTAGACTTCGATTAATTTAATTTATTAAATGATATTTATCACTATGGAATACAGCCATAGAGGTCTTGTTAATAAGTTTTCGTTTATAAAGTAATGCACACCTTGGGTATTGTTAAGAATAAGAAACAACTAGATATATACCTACCACACATAACATAATTACAATTATCGACATCCAAAAATATCAATATACACTCTTTCGAAGCAGGTGTGACATTCGCAAAGCAACTAATGATAGAATCAATGTCAACCTATGTTGTTGAAATAAAGTTTTCTTCCATATAAAATTGAGGAAGCACCCCAATTTTTCTTCACTTGAAAGAATTATTAAGTTGTTCATAAGTTTCATATTAAATTAACCAAAAATTTTAAAACCAATGACACAATTTAAATTTTGCGTAATAATCTCACAGATCACTATCTTAGTATTTGACTTTCTTCGCACACTCAAAGTAAGATAGTGTCACTTCTGCAAAAATACCTCTAAGAAGAAACAACACCAACATGTTCCTTAATGTATTTTGTTCTGAACCGTACAAATTAAAAGGTCAAAACACAAAATAATTAAAACATCACAAACTTGAATTATACGAATTAATCAAACTTAATTCAAATTAATCAATTGCTAACAACAAAAAAGATATCACAATGAATTGAAGACATGGAGAAGTTTTCAAAGAAAATGATAAAGTTATTTGGAACTAGTAAGACAAAGAGACTATGAAAAAAAATCTGGCATTTCTTATAATATGTATATACTCTAAAGAACACACAGATCAATCAATATATGCATGCACTTTTTGCCCCTTCCTAACACCCAAAGAAATGGAATGACCAACGACGATAGTGTCAAGACTATATTTGGGTTGGATTCTTGTACAATTGAAAGAGAGAAGAATATGACAAATTTTAGATTGACATAAGAATATGATAAGCTTTAGATTGATGGGATAACAATGGTAACTAAGTGAAAGTAACCGTTACATAAATTACCAAAATAAAATGGTATTTCATCACCTCTTAAATGAATGTAGCGGTTGTGAAAAACTTGCGAAAAAAAAAATGGTATTCCAATTATAAAAGTATGTAAAAGGGAAGGAATGAGAAGTTGATAGCTTGTCAAAAAAATTTGATGTGAGAATTGTATTAAGATTAATATATTATAAATAGATAAATTGAAATTGGCGATAGCCCGGAATACATGCAAGAATTTCTGATGTAGTAGAGCTATTTCTCCTCCTACCACATGCCCATTACCCTTCACTAGTTATCGATAATTTTTAGAAGGCGAATCCTGGAGCGCGTGTTCCGCACTTTCATAAATATGCAATTATCAAATATAAAATAAAAAAAATAGAAGACGGCGCTATTAACAGTTAGTTGGTCACACTCACTCAGTTGTTGTATGTATGTATGTATGTATGGTCTGAAACTTTAAAGAAAACCAATGGCTGCTACCAAGATAGGAATCGGTCCCCCAACTCACCGACTCACCATCTCCTCCAACTCGCTCCTTCCTCCCCGCCGCCGTGCCACTCCCCCTCCCTCCACCGTCCGAGCCTCCTCTTCCTCCTCCCCCGCCGCATCGCCAGGTTACTTACTCTCTCTAAACGCAATGCGCCATGATGATGCTGTGTTGAGTAGGAAGAAAGAAGGAACAACAACGCTACACTTCACTTTCGCTTTTCTTTGTTGAGTAATGCGTGCTGTTAGTATGGAAATCGGTAGTTTAGATTATTTAGTGTGTTATGGTTATGAGGCACTTTTATTAGTACATAGTTGCATACATACACCATCGGTGTGTGCTTGGTTTTGGGTCTGTGGGCTTGATTATGTTGATTCTGTCAAAATTGATTTTAGTTAAAAATGATTATTTTGAAGTAAGGGTTAGCTTCACATTAAAAGTGATTTTGACAAAATTGAATGGTTAAATTCAGACTGGAACAATTGGAAAAGCATCGAGTCATTGCTTCGGGATTAAATCAATTTCGGATCACAAAGTAGGGTTTGAAAACGAAGAATAATTGAAAAAAAAACTAAATTATCAAACCATGATTTGTGTCCCCAAACCTCTGTTTGAGAGTCTTCTGCGGAACCAAACACGCAATTACTCTCTCACTTCAAAGACAAGCTTACTTTGGAGGAGCCTTATTGTGTTCTAATAAAACCTGAATACAGGTTTTACTAATAGCGAATTATTGAATTTCCAGTTCAGGTGCAGTTCTTCCATTGGTCTATCTTAATTGTTTTAGAATTTAGATTTGTAACGTTGACATTGGCATTTTCCCCCCCTCTTCTCACAGGAAATGGTGTTGAGAATTTGGTGATTATAGGTTCAGGCCCTGCAGGATACACCGCTGCAATATATGCAGCGCGCGCCAATTTGAAGCCTGTGGTGTTTGAAGGGTATCAAGTAGGTGGAGTTCCTGGGGGGCAGCTGATGACTACCACTGAAGTGGAGAATTTCCCTGGATTTCCGGATGGGATAACTGGACCTGACCTGATGGAAAGGTTTTAAAAACAGAATAAAGAAACTTAAGGCTCTGTTTGATTTCAGAAAATGTTTCTTGTTTACTGCTTTCAATATCAATTACAAAATTGCCAGTTTGTTTTCCTACATAAAATAGAAAACATAATGAAAACAAGGTGCAATTTTATGATTAATATGGAACATGGAAATTGGAAACATTTTCTGAATCCAAATAGGCCCTAACTTGTTATCACTCGTGTTCTTTTGTAGTTCTTTCACATAAAGACCTCACACATTTTCTGCCTATGTAGGATGCGAGAGCAAGCTGAGCGTTGGGGTGCAGAATTGTATCAGGAAGATGTTGAAACTGTTGATGTAAAAAGTAGTCCTTTCACTATCCAAAGTGCTGACCGGAAGGTGATACGCTTGCTAGTTCTAGTCGCAACCTGATTTAAGATTTCATGATTGCACAGATTATTGATATCTTTTATTCAACAAGATTGTATTTTTGGGCAGGTTCTTTGAATCTACTTTGTGATGATGATCTTTTATGGAGTTTGAATGCTGCAACTTGTTTGTTACAAATGAGAACTGAATTTCATTTAGAAAGTCATTTATTGAGTATCTTGGTCATAATGTGAGCCATTGAAGACACTGAAAATTACAGAATACTTGCTGAAATGATTACCATTATTTCGAATTTCGAGTTACATTCGAATCAAATTGTTTGTTTAATATCTTTGTAGTCATGATTCTTTTGAAGGAAAGTAGTCGGTGCAAGTGTTTCTGATTATATTATAAAAATCAGGTTAAGTGTCATACGATCATTTTAGCCACTGGAGCTACCGCAAAAAGGCTTAGACTACCCCATGAAGATGAATTTTGGAGCCGAGGAATTAGTGCCTGTGCAATTTGTGATGGAGCATCACCTATCTTTAGGGGTCAAGTTCTTGCTGTTGTGGGAGGGGGAGATACAGCTGCAGAGGAAGCATTATACTTGACTAAATATGCTTGTCATGTTCACTTACTAGTACGCCGGAATGAACTGAAGGCTTCCAAATCTATGCAAGATAGGTGGGTAGGATTGATATTTCCCAATTTTTGTAATCTTGTTACTTGGTGGTTATTAATATACAACTAAATTTGCAATGTATGTTTAAATATGCAGCGATTTTTATCTGATCCCGTCAATATAACCAATAAATTGGAGTCCTCCTTGAGGTCCTAAAAATTTTGAAGCTCATTTGTTTTTCATGTGGTTTCTAATATAATTGCCAGCTCCTATACACTTCAACATGTATTCCTTTTTGTTTCTCTCAGGTCTCTCTCTCTTAATTGTTTTTCTTGTGGATAGTTAGATATGTGGACAAACTTTAGTAGACCAGTCTTTTGTACTCATCAACAGTTGCCAGTTGCCCCTTTATTGAGCAACCTTTATAATCTTATGATTATCCATAGCATGTCCTTTCATTTTCCACAAAATATCTAATCAGAGGTTATGCAACCTATATTTTATTGTTTTGCTTTTTACATCATTGTGTGATAAAGATGGTTTTTCTTGTTCCTTTTTTCCTGTTTACTATGCAGAATGCAGATGGGTGATGAGTATACTTTTAACTAATAAGTGAACATGTCGAGTATGCTGTTTGTCATCTTTTTCATTAAATAAATGGTAACTGCATATTGAACGACATCAATAGGTTGCAGGGATTGTTTAACTTGCCATAAATTTTCCTTATGATCTATTATTGTGTGGAAAAAAAAAAACGAAAAAATGAGGAGCTAGAATTATTATGTGCAATCTTTTGTTGTCTTTGTTATTATTATGTGTTAATGTGGAGTTTTTTTATTTTATTTTTATTTTATATTTCTTTGTTATGGTTAATTATATATTAATGAGCATTTGGTATGTGAGTTTTCAACTCCCTGGATGTTTGTTAACAGGTTGATTATCACAAATTTTTCAGAGTGTATAACAATCCCAATGTCACCGTGCACTTCAATACAGAGGCTCTGGACGTTGTGAGCAATACAAAAGGACAGATGTCTGGCATTTTACTCCGAAAGGTTGATACTGGGGAGGAAACTGTACTTGATGCAAAAGGGCTATTTTATGGCATAGGTCATTCACCAAATAGCCAACTTTTGGATGGTCAAGTCGAGCTTGACCACTCTGGCTACATACTAGTTGAGGAGGGTACTGCAAAAACTTCAGTTGAAGGTGTATTTGCTGCTGGAGATGTGCAGGTAACCTGATATATAAATGCAAATCAAAGTAGATTGTTTTAAGGAAATGTTGGAAGAGGAGGAGGAAAAGAAACCATTTGACCAAGTTCATATATGTATTATGCCATTTTGTAAGAATAACTTGTTCTTCACCTTCTATCCATTTAATCTTCTTGGAATGCCATGATGGAAAGAAGTCTAGGATTTAGACTCAATCATTTCTTGGTAATATTAACCTCAAAACATGATTGTAGTAGGTAACAGAAGTTGACCTTGTTCCCTTCTTAAAATTAGTTATGGTTGCTGCTGTTAATAACAACTTCCAGCATGTGTAGAAACTAATGAAAATTTGTCGGTGGGTTTATTTTCTTAGTATATTTTGGGTTTAATCTTACCTTTTGTGCGGAATAACTAGTATGTAGTAACTGTTGTAGGAACTCTTATTAAGCTTATTCTCATAGGACCATGAATGGAGGCAAGCCATAACTGCTGCTGGATCTGGATGTGTTGCTGCTTTATCAGCTGAGAGATATCTTGTGAGCAAAGATCTTCTTATAGAGTTCCATCAGGTATTGGAATTCCAAGAACTCCATTTCATGTGCAGTTATTGTCCTTTGGATATATAGTATTTCAGATAGAGTTGTAAATATTATGCTATCAGTTTTCTAACTTTTTATTTTATAGTTTCTCATTATTATATGCACCACAGAGGCAGCTGCAATTTCTTAACATAGGGTTGGTTGCAAAAGCTTGATATTCTATAAACTGTATAAGGTTACAAAAATGCATAGTGTGTCTAATTGTTATTTGATAAAAAAGTTAAGCATTGAATCTAGTTAAGTTCCTTGAAAAAATATGGGATGAGTTTTCAACTATTTGTGTCTGATACTTTCATAATAAATGTTTTGTAATTCAATTAAATGATTTGAGAAGACACCCTGGATGCCAATGCCCATGAAAAAAAGATGGATACCAGAGTGATCCCCCTACAGAACTATCATACGTTCGTACTTATCTATTAATATGCAAACTTTTCCATTTGGCCTTAGGTTTTAAGTTCCAAGTCCTATTGAAGAATTCTCTTTACATGTAATCAGTTGATTCATCCAGCATATTCCAATATGGATCTCAGCCTTACAATGTAATTACTTGTTAATTGATAGCCCCAAACTGAAGATGTTAAGAAGGAACCTGCAGACAAGGATGTACAAGAGAGCTTTGACATTACACTTACAAAGCACAAGGGACAGGTATGTGCTTTGTTACCACATGATAATGCTAACAGCATTAAGTCCTAGAATTGGTTATAGTCATTCAGTCTCTTCCTTTATTTAATCTTCTGATTTGTATTGTTGTTCATTTTTTCCCGTGTGATTTCCACTCTACAGTATGCTCTACGAAAATTGTACCATTCAAGTCCAAGGCTTATATGCGTATTATATACAGCACCGTCATGTGGTCCGTGTAGGACACTAAAGCCAATTCTCAACAAGGTATGTGAAAAAACGAGTATTTAGAAGTCATTGCTTGATGGGTATTGTAGGCCGCTGAGTGAATGTAGATTCACTTACCTAGTTACTGTTTTTTATCAACATGTAGATTCACTTACTGGGAATGAATATGTGTGCATAAGACATTGAGATGTTTTCAAATTATTTTGTTTTTTGGATAAAGAAAAACATTGATAGAGAAGAGGAACAATGAACTACTTAGACCAGTGGATAAGATATCCTCAAAAGAAACCAAGCAACACAAACAAAGAAGAAAAGCACATCAACAAAGCAATGTCTCTTTGTATGTCAAATGCGAGAAACCACTTTAACACAGCTCCACTTTAACAATGCTATTACCTGATCACCCAAGAGTTGCTATGAAGCAAAACATTAACATTGTTCTGAGGCATGGCGTAGGAAGACTTCTTTATCTTCCATACTTCCATGATTGATGTCACTTTTAATTAATAATAAATTGATTTGTAAACAATGTTTTTAACCTTTTCTCATTTTGTATGGCAGGTGATTGATGAATTTGATCAAAATGTGCATTACATTGAAATTGATATAGAGGAAGATCCAGAAATAGCAGAAGCAGCTGGAATAATGGGTACACCATGTGTGCAGTTTTTTAAAAACAAGGAGATGCTTAGGTTGGTTTTATTTTATCTTTCCTCCTCTTATTCTATTTTACTATCTATATCTTATACTAATTTATATAGTTTAGAAACGAGTTTGTTTGAATTTTCAAAACTATTTCTAATTTATCTTTATGATCATGCACATGTTGCGAGACTAGTTATTTTTTATTGTCATCGTGTTTGTTATCACTTACTGCTATTGGGTTTCATTTGAATTACACCTAGAAGCTGATGGAGGTACTTGTATGGTTGTATTCATTTTGATTGTTGATTTGCTGCATTATTCTGGCATGAATTATTCATGAGACATGTTGATATATGCTTCAAACATAAACATCTTTGGAAGTTGTTGATATATGCTTCAAACATAAACATCTTTGGAAGTTGTGTCGTGACTTGTTCTTCAAGGCCAATGTTATAGATTTGCTTCATGAAGATTCTTGATAGATTTGCTTCATGAAGATTCTTGCTGATTTTAGACTGCTATTGGTTGTACTTGTACACGGATTTTACAGGACCGTCTCAGGAGTCAAAATGAAGAAAGAATACAAAGAACTCATTGAAGCGAATAGATAGAAGTAGTTAAAAACATTCGAGGTTGATTCCCTCATTCTGTGATTCAATTTTGTTTTTCAAATTGGCCAGCTAAATACTCCTGTCAATTTTTACAAGTGACAACTATTCCTTGAACTATTTAGATGTACTGTACATGTAGTAGAGTTGCCAAGGACTGCTACAGTTTTGATTCTTCAGTATATATTCTTTTCATTTTGGATTCAATAAGTCTCAGCTGCAAACTTCAAAGTCAAGACATTGCGGTGAGTGAAATGAAGCCTGTAGAAGTAGAAGCTTAAGCCAGATCATCATCCAAGCTGAAATAACTGTCCTATTCATTATTGCTAAAAAATCCAATTTGAGTATTAATTAGGATTTTTCATGAATTGATTGTTAGAACTTATATTTAATTTTTCCATCCATGTTCTCTGTACACAATAAGGTACTACAAAGACAATTTGCTCAAATATGGGTCACAGAATCCCTTTATATTATCAGTCTATTTTAAGGGAAAGAATAAGTTATATTTTGTTATTTTGTTGTTTTTGTTTTTCCGTAACTAAGGCATTACTCTACACTTTCATATGCTAAATTTAAAAATCTTCACTATTATAAAGTGGATATAATAAATCAACACCTTTCACATAATAAAATTTAAGCTGCTAGAATTTGCACATTTTACATTATACAAGTAGTTTTACAAATATAATGGAAAGCCCCAAAATCAATTCCCTATCCAGAGAAGACAGATAAGTATAAAAATAAGGCATGGGAGACAAATAAAAAATTAACAGTAGCAAGAGGAAGGGAAAGAACTAAGTTATTGGAGAGCTAAGACCCTCTTGAGATGACAAAGGATACAGGGAATGGTGTCTCTTGGAAGAAATATATTTATCCTTAAGTGAGGGTCTTCGGAGTAAAATGTCTAGGAGAGTCCTTTTGGTGTGAAATATTGATGAAGCTCTGTCCCTGTACTTAAGAGCCATGAAAAAGAGCATTCTATAAGATATTACCAAGCCTGCCAGCGCTGCTAAGTCCCACCATTTTGAATAGTCAGTTCTGATTCCAAATAAATCCTGAAGTATGACTTCGCCCTTTATCTTTGTGCCCCCAGGGATCAGTGGCTCAAATTCAAGTCCAAGTAGGTCATTCTTGAACTGACCCTGTGTCACAGAAAAAAAGAAGAAGCATTAACATCATAATCCAAACAGTTGTGTCAATATGTATATATATGCATTAGCATGCATGGTAGAGATGTGGCTCTTGAACATTCTTATATGTTGTGATGGAACAAACAGACAATGCGGGGTTTCCTGAATGAGGAAGTTAACATTGAATCCCAGAATTAGGTACTACTTAAGAGGGACCTTTGTCTTGGGGAAGAAGGGAGGGAAGCCCTAGTGGCCAAAGGGTGACCTTTCTAATATGATCTCACATGAGTATATTGAAATTTCTGTAGAAATAGAAACTATCTGGAAATGGTGGTTGTGCAGACATTTGTACCTGTATTGACCATGCAGTGTAGCTGATGTAGGACATCGGATATTGCCAGAAGAATTTCGGAAGGTCTGCCGGCCTTCTGAATATGTTGGATGGCATCATCATGAGTACCTGCGTGCACAAGTTTAGTAAGGTAAATAGCTCTTCTAAATTTTATGCCAATAAGGAGGATTATCCATGAACTTGCTTACAGTTACACCGGTTGCAGTTCCAACAGCCAACAAAAGGTTGGACACTAGTGCTGCAACTAATTGCAGGCACCCTTCTGTGACAGATATGCTGCAGAATAGGTTTATGCAAAAATAGCAGTAATGAGAGAAGCCTGGGTGAAAGTTCACCATGTGGTGAAGTGTTGTTCCTGAGGTGAGGCATATGGCTAGAACATAAGGGAATGATGAGATGAAACTTGACAGCACATAGACACCTTCGCCGTAATGCCTCCCAAATCTTTCGCGTTTGAAGACCTGGTATTCAAAGTCATGAAGGGAGTGAGTCTTTCTTTCCAATTCTATATATAAAAGAGGGGTAGCCCAGCGCACGAGCATCCCACCTGGTGGGATGGAGAAAGAGATATGCAGCCAGCCATATTCTCAGAAGCGGAAGGATTGTTGCCAAGATTTGAATCTGTGACTTTCAGGTCACAAGACAACAACCTTACCACTACGCCAAGGCTCACCCTCTTTTCCATTTCCATATGTGTAGACGTGAAATTCATATGTCTCACTTGTAAATGATTTGTCATTTGTGTACCTTTAGTTCCTCAAGGACGAAGGGTAATCCACCAATACCAATGAAGATCATATAGCCATAAATGAATCCATCACACTTAGCCCTTGAAATGATTGCATTATTGCTTGTTCCTATGTTGAAATAAAAAAAACCAGCAGTCACCGAAACCAAGATATAGAATAAAATCCGTAACCAGGAGTAACCAATGTCTCTGGCCATGTTAAGGAATGATCGATGGGTCAGTGTGAATAGCTGCTTCAGCCAGCTGGTATCATACACCCTCTCAATCAAAGGTTCTTTCTGCAACATATTGAGACCTTCAATCAGTATATTCTCTTAGCTGATTTGAGTCAATTTGCACTGAAGGAAGGAAAGACCAAAAGAAAAAGGAAAGAAACAAGAGAGAAATACAACCAGCTTTTTTCCTGCGGAAAATGGGACTGTAAAAGATCAGTTCTAGCTATGCCAAATGGATTTGGACTCGGAAGTCGTAACATAAGGAAAGGAACGAAGGAGTGAGAAGGTTACGGCTGTTTGGTTTCAGATTTTCTGTTTTCACTTTCAATTACAAAATCGTCACCTTGTTTTCGTTATATTTTTTGTTTGTAGGATTTTGTGAGGAAAACGGTTAAAACAAACATTTTTTTTCACTGTTTCCTAACAAAATTCTGAAAATAGAAAAGAAAATGAGGCGGTTTTGTGAATAAAAGTAAAAACAAAAAATATAAGCGGAAACGTTATTGGAAACTGAATAGGTCTTTAATATGTTTCACTGTGTCAATTGACTTACACTTTCTTTGATTTCTCTGATTTTTTTCCTTGCATTTGCTGAATGCATGGAATTCATGTAGTTCTTTATAAGTTTCGATTTAATCTCCTCTGTTTTCATATTCATCAGAGAATTCCATGATGATGGGGCTTCCTGAACACAAAATCCATCAGCATTATATGTATAAACAAAAGCATCTCCAAGAAAAGCTGAAAATATTGAAACAAACTACTGGATGAGTTTTATGCACTAAGATTGACACTTTTGGACTTTACCAAGGTTCGAACATTATCACACTCTGGGCTAACACAGCGAAGGAAGTGCTCCGGTGGGTTCTTTCTTGTGGGACAAGGAAACCCTGCATCAGCAAAGAACTGAATTGGAAGAAGAGATTTTAGTAACATCCTTAAAGACCCTTTATTTTTTTTAGTAAACCTTCAAATTCATCCCCCCCAATATTGGTAACGTCAGTCAAATTAGTCCCTTAACTTTGAAAAATCACAAATTCATCCCCATGATGATATCCGTACATAAAATTTTTCTCCAAGGTGCACCTGATCCATCAAATTAGTCCGTAGATCCTTGACACTTGGAACAAATTTGATGTGTAAATGTCAATCTTATGGACGAATTTGCTATGTTCCAAAGCTTGAAGACGAACTTGACCAACGTATCAGGAACGGATTTTAAGGTTTACTACCATTTTTTTTAAAAGGGGTAAGTTTCAGAGAACTTTCACTACCTTAACAGCCCTAGTCCTTTCTCCAAAATACACAGTTTCACCTCCTGCAAGGAGGGCGAGATCATCGAAAAGGTTGAACACTTCACTACTAAGCTGGTGAATGGAGCAGATAACTATTCTTCCATCATGTGCTATGCTCCTCAGAGATGAGATCACAAAGAAAGCAGCTGCACTGTCCAACCCACTGGTTGGTTCATCAAGCAGAAGTATATGAGGTTGAGTTAAGATCTCAATGCTTATGCTGAGCCTTCTCTTCTCTCCTTTGCTTATCCCTCTTGAATGCCAATTCCCAAGCCTGCTATCCGCACAGTCTTGCAGACCCATTTCGGCCAGTGTCTTGGTTACAATCATTTCAATCTCATCTTTGGTCATGTTTGCAGGCAGTCTCAAATAAGCAGCATATGTGAGGGTTTCTCTCACTGTTAAAGTTCCCAAGAAGTAGTCTTCTTGTGTAACATAGGACTGCAAAAGCATCACAAATTTAATCAGTGACGATACAATGTGTGAACCAGAGTTGTAGATTTGCAAAGGGGATAGTGACAAATAAGTGCTTGGCTTGAAAGTTTATACAGTGCCTTAAAGCCCTTTTAATCCATACTTCAAAATTTTAAGAACTTAAATGGCAATGTTAGCTGTAACATTCAACAAACAACCGAGTCTTGTCCCACTATGTGGGGTTCGCTACACAGATCAAATGACATCATAGTCTAAATCTCTTCTAATAATTTCTTTAATGGTTTTTCTTGGTCTCACTCTACCCTTAACTAATAAGCTACTCGTCATCTTATCTACTCTTTTTTATTGGGGCTTCTTCAGGTCTTCTCTCTAATGTGTAAGTTGTAACATATTTATATTAATTTTCAAGATATACAATCATTCATTTATAAGCTCAATATTTTAAACTTTTAGGAGATATGATTTTTAACATAATATGAAAATCTCTATAACTAAGTGTTCGAGAGTTTGATCATTTTTATCCCCATTCTTCTAAATAAGAAGTTTCAGCAAAAAGTATGTGAGCTTGTGCATTGTTCATGCCTCAACCTCAAGTCTAAAGAGCTTTTGCGTAAAGATGTATGTTAATAAGATATAATTTCATTCATTTGCATATGCCTCATAGCTTAAACTTTTAGAATAAATAGTTCATGACATGTGTTAACCCTGACATACCCTTAAGTTTCAGTGCTTACTGAATCAAAAGAGTAATCTTTAATATTATTAAAGCTAACACAATATTCCAAAATCTTGAATGTTTGATATCCTACGATGGTCAAGGGAACAACAAGTGACAGTTTGAATCGTTCATGCTGACATTCCATACTTAGAAATCAAGTAAACTCAAATACTTTCTACATGTTTAAACTTCTGGAGTAACGGTTTTACTGTTAATCAAATTATGCCATGTAATGATAAAAGAAAAATTACATTTTAGTTCCTGATAGAACAAAGAATGTATATAAACATATTAGTTCTTCCAAAAAAAAAAGAAAAAAAAAAAACACACACACACACACGTCTTAGTCTCTAAGAAACCGATATGGACATGGTAAACCACATCATGCTACAAAGACTAATGTATGTGTGTTTTTTCTTTTAAGGAACTCATCTATTAATGTTTTATTCTTTTACATGCTAAAGTGTAGTTTTACTCGTGTTTTGTTGTCATACTTACAATATTTGTGCAGCCTGTACTTCTCTTAGTCCCATTGAGTAGTACATTTCCACTCATGCTAACATTGGTAGGAAGTCTTCCTGTTTAGAAGCCAAAAATTTGAAGGGAAAAAATATGGTTAGCAAAACATACAAGATTGGTCATGGAAGTTGACTTTTCACTTATAGGAAAGAAATAATAATTCAAGCTTAACTTATTAAGTATTCGATTCTAATGTAGTAATGTAGAATTTATGATGCAAAACTATTAATATAAAAAAATGTTAAATAATTTTTAAAAACTACTCCAATTTCGTTAAAAGAGAAAAACAAAAGCAAGTGATCAGATAAAAACAAATCATGCATTATTTCAAGGATGCTTCTAACATGGATCGGGTGATTACCTAGTCCAAGTTGGTTCTAGTGTTTTATCCGTTGATTTTTGGTTAGGACGGTTTATATAATACAACTTCAATTATTATTTTTGACTCCAAAATTTTTTAAAATATAATTTTGATTTTGCAATATGGTCCTTCAGTAAGTATTTAATTTCTATTGTTAATAATAATTTAAATCTAAATTGTAATTAGTTGGATAATTAGTTGGGTTAATTATTAGTTAATTAGCATAATCACCTCACCCCAACAAATCTAATCGTCCACCTCCGCCCGTCACCACCCGCAACCCTCATTTACCGCCCTACCCTTTTCTCTCCATCATGCCCCCTTTCTTTTCAGTTTTAGTCTCCATCAAGCACCACCATCCCACCCCACCCTTGCTATTGTCGGTGCCAGAGTACCACCACTATTGCCACTGTTACGTCATTGTCGCTGGAGTCACCACTGAGCGTGCAAAACGTGCCCTTTCGAATCTACCACAACTTGCTCCACCCCACCATAACCTTTAACACCCTCGTAGCCCCACCCTCACCCAACCCACCACAACCATCGCAACCCTCATCTGCCACCACCTCCATAAGCCCAAAAAATAGGAGAACTTAGAAAACCCAAGAAATTCAACAAATTAAAAAAAAAAATCCCCAAAAAAGCAACATCGTTCATCAATGATAATAACGTTCATCATTAACACCGAAACCCTAGCCGCCACCACATCACCGCAACCCCTAAAACACACCACCGAAATCACTAGCCATCACCAATGCCCCCTAGCCACACCAACCTCACAACCTGAAACCACTGAACCTCCCACACAATCACCTCCCTCGGTCACCGAACTCCCTCGCCCCATTTCACACCCACATACGCTCTCAATAACCACCACAACATCAATCCCCTCACCACCGAACCTCAACCACCTGCGAAAGAAACCCACAAGCCAAACACACGTGCCAACCTAAACCAGAGAAAGAGATGGATTTGAGAGATCCGGGAGAGAAGGAAAGAAACAGAGAGGGTTCCAGATCTGAGTCAACAAAAAAGATGATTTTTTTAGGGTTTAGGGCTGAATCCTTTCCCATAGATCTTAGCTTAACCAACAATTGCTTCTTCTTTGTTCTCTGTTGATGGTTGCTAAACGAAGAAGATGGAGGTTCATCCACCGCCACCGCTCGCTTTCTCAACTGCCACAACCAGTAACCCAAACGTTGACATGCAAGGTTACCAAGGAGAAGCACGGAGACCGGATCTAGGTTCGAGGGCAGTTAAGAGAGTGGTCGGACGGAGGGGATCTGAATGGAGGGAGATAGAGGGAGATGGAGAAGAGAAAATGCTTAAACATAATTAAAATTTCTTAATTTTACAACAATCACCACAATTTTTTTTTTCAATGTAGTCCTTAAACCTTTTTAAATTTTTATTTTTAACCCCAGACCAACTTGGACGAGGTAATCACCCGGTCCATGTTAGAAACAACCATATTTCAAAGTATTAAGGGTTAATTATGTTTTTGGTCCCTGTAAAATTTAAAAGTTTGGTTTTAGTCCTTACATAAAAGTTTTAGTCCCTATAAAATTGTAAAATTAGGTTTTAGTCCCTGCAGTGGGGTGAGGGTTGACTGGGCTGACGTGACGCTGACGCGGCGTGCCACGTGGTAACCTAAAACCCAACCCAACCCAGACCCATGACTCGAACCTAATTCTGATCCGACCCGTTTCAAAAAAAGAAAAAAGAAAAAGAGAGAGACCCTTACCCAGCCCAAGCCCCGATTCACCCCCACCC
>QANU01084176.1:0-79400 GCA_003254905.1 Nissolia schottii | reverse complement strand
GGCTGGGGGCTGGGTAAGGGTCTCTCTCCTTTTCTTTTCTTTTCTTTTTTTTTTTTTTTGAAACGAGTCGAGTCAGAATTGGGTTCGGGTCATGGGTCTGGGTTGGATTTTGGGTTATGCCACGTGGCATCTTACGTTGCGTGCCGCGTCAGCGCCACGTCAGCCCAATCAACCCTCACCCCAACCCAGGGACTAAAACCTAATTTTACAATTTTGCAGGGACTAAAACTTTTATGCATGGACTAAAACCAAACTTTCAAATTTTACAGGGACCAAAAACATAATTAACCCAAGTACTAAAAACAAAACTTTCATACATCATGAATTAGATTTAACAAAAATGTTCACAGAACAATCATTAAGTAAACCATGCGATATATATACAAAAACTTCACGAATCAACCATTAAGTGAATAATGTACTAGATGAAAAGTTTCCAAACAATTAATTAAGTCAGTCATGCTCTAATTGGCTAACTATCAAAAGTAAAAATTTAACAAAACATTAAGAAGATTGCTTGGTCTTTTTTTAGTCAATATTTTGAGCTAGCACATTTTCCTTTCCTATATAAGATCCCTAGAACACAGGGGGTATTGTGCTTGTGTGTAGAGTGGAATAAATCATTGGATACTCTCAGAGCATCAGATTAGACTTTATTCTTATCATTGATAAAGTAACATTTCAGATAAAGACACAAATTAATAATATAATCCTAAACGGAAACATCACTTTATAAATGACCAAGACATAATTCAACTTAATACTTCATAAACACTTAATAATTATTTGCATAACGGAGGAAGGGCAGAGAACTAGGCACACCAGCCAATGCATCAAGTAAGGTTGATTTCCCAGCTCCAGAGGGACCAATGAGTGCCATGATCCTGTTTGGTTCAGCATAACCACTTAACCCACTTAAGAGGTTCCTTTTTGGACTTGTGCTAATCACTTTCAAATCCTCCCAAACCAAACACACTTCCCTCTTGTTCTCCAATGCAATGCCTGCTTCATCAACATGCAACTCCATTGTTAGAGGCAACATACTCTGCGTCAAACACACTGCCTCTATATATATGTGTGTGTGTGTAAAATTAATCAAGTGACATTTTAGATTTTTCTAATGGCCGAAATAATTAGGTTTGTGTCTAGTTGCATGGTTCAATCATGCCAAATTCATTATGGCACCGTATGGGCATGATTCATATTGTTGGAAAAAAATGTCAAAATCAGTTGTTGGAGAGTATAGATTTTGCACGTGTTTTTTTTTTAAATGGATAATCACTGCCCCCACTTTTATTTTTTATTTATTTTTATTGTTGACTTATTATAGAGCTTTTTATCACTGTTGGTCAAGGATCATAGTCTACAACTTTGTTAATATATTTACTGGTTAAAATAATTTGCACTATTTCCCAGCCTTGTTATTCATTTTTATTTTTCATCATGGATTCCAGGGATGACAATGGTCATCCGTGGATATGGATACATGTTCTCTATTGTTCATATCAGTTTAATATTTTGTTATATGTACCCATATTTGTATCTATTATGAATTACTATTATTCGTACCCGCAAAGATTTAATCTCCGTAGATATCTATGAGTATTTGCGAGATTTGTCAAAATTTTAGAAAAGGAAAAACTTTATAAAATTATTATCAAATATAATATATGAGAATACTACCACCATTAAAAAGATTGCAATTTAAATTAACAAAATACATAATAAAAATCTAATAACATTGTAGATAAAAATGAATTAGAGTTTTTAATTTTTATATTTATATAGGTAAAGATATTTACATAATTTTATATATTAATGGACAATTAGCAAGTATCCATGAGTCAGATACCTCAATCCATGTATCCATACCCATTAGTAAATAGGTATGAATATACATTTCTGCGGGTACGAAAAGTGTGGGCATACTCATACTAGTCATGGATAATACACGTGGATATACTAATTCGTGGATATTTTTGTCATCCAAATTGATTCCATTCCAAATATCTCAACCAATTTTAACAAGGAATCGATAATAATTAATCACCATTAGAGAACTTGAAGGTAAGTCATGGTCTACTTGTACCCTCAAACAAGGATGACATCTTCATTAAAATCCTTTGGGCCATGCATAAAGAGGCGTAAGGGGAATTACTTAGGGTATGACTTGAAGAATTTGAGTTTTGTTAATGATTTCTTTGAGCCCACATATATAGAGAAGTTATATGAAAGCCTCTCTAGCTAAGCAGGCTTTTGGCTCAAGAGGGTTTGAATGTGCCAGATGTCCTCACCTCCCATCATCACAACCACTCAATCCCACAAATCAAAGTCATCATTCTCCATAATCTAAACCAAAAAGCTTGGTTATGATAACCAAATCGTCCATAATCGGGGAGAGTAATAGAAAGTATATGCATAAAGAGCATACTTAACTCGTAGGAAGAGAGAAAACCAAAAAAAGGAAAAAAAGGACATAAAGCGAAGAAGTCAACCTATTCCTCGTAAAAAGAGAAAATCAACTACTCATAAGAGAAAAGGGGTTAATCTCATCTGAAGTTGAGTTCATTCTTATGAAAGAACACAATCTAATAACACATAAACTGAAGAACTCATAAATTCATCTACAACCCCCCCCCCCCCACACACCAGAAACCACCATATTAGTTTTCATATATTCTTTTTCTAAATCTTGTTTTTCATGTTGCTTCTGGTTTTTAAAAGCTTGTGGAAATAAAAGAAAAATTATAGATACTCAAAATTAAGAAGATTCAAAAGAATACAATGCATTTAATTGTTACAAGGTGGAATTCCAATAAACTATTGGCCTCTTGAACTTAGGATTTTTTTTATGACATGTTAAAATTATTAAAATATAGTTAGTATCGAACTTGGACCCAAACATTAAAGTGGTTAGGTGTCATCAAAGTTGATGAATGCAAAATAAAAATAGCTTCAATTTACTTAAGAAATAAATAAACCATATAATATTTTTTGGTAGACAAACAAACTATTTAATACGTTAAAATTTAAAATATTTATAATTCTTAAGTAAATTAATGTATTTTAGTGCTAACTGAAGTTTGATCGAGTAGTAATAAGGAGCTAATCCACTTCAAGGTTAAATTTCTAACATTCATTAGCAAGAAATTTTCAAAAACATAAACCAACTATTTTCACGGGTTCACAATTTAAATTTAAATTACTACATCTTAAAATGTTTTACAAGTTGCCCCTAGTCATAGTTTGAAGAATTAAAAAATTGTAAATATCATATGAAATAATATATAACGACAAAGTTTACTGGTTTTAATAAAAAAAATAAAAACAATATATAAAAAAAAAAAAAGTAAAAGCCCAGTAAGGTACCAGAGAATTCTTCTTACAAAGTGCACAAACCAAATGATTCTGAGATATTGATTTCATTTGAATTAGATTAATTAGAGTCTAATAAATTTTAAATATAGATAGTTTTATAAACAAAACAAAAATTAAAAAATTCAGATAGCCAAAAAAATCCAATTAAAATAGAATTGTCCAAATGATGACACCTCATTCACTCTTGAATTAATGAGTGAGTCTTATTACTTGTATATATATTTTTTTAAAATATAAACATAAATTTATATGAATTTGATATTGGTCATTTCATCAAAGTTAGAACAAACCATTATACTTTTTAAGAATTAAAAAGATATTAGATCACCAACCAAAGTAGTTGTCAGATTAACAACAAAAATTGAACTCTTATTCTCATGGAATACGAGTTAGGGATGACAATTTATACTTACTAATGGATATCCATATGTAGGGTAATAACTCACTTTTATGTGAATAATTACTTGTACAAGTAATTATCCGAAATTACCCATGTAATTTAGGGTTCGCATGAACTAGTCTAGACTTCACCTATATCTATACACACGTGTGTGTGCGCGCGCGCATGCATGGATCACTCCGAAGCCAGGCTGCAAATGATAGCAAATGATAATTACTCACACTTGTTTAAGAGATGTGGAAAGTGTAATTTGGGTTATATGAATAAAATCTATACTTCTATGATTAAAAAGTTTTTAAGGGTTTTATTGTTTTAAAGCGCGAAAATGTATGACTTCTATTTCAATTAGTTTTTAAGTAATATTTAAAACATTTTGAACTATTACTTTTAAACTTTAAAATAAGCTTCTAACTACGTTGTATGTCATTTATAAATAGGATTTTGCTAACCAGTGTTTTTAGGATATTTGTTAAAAAAATTAAAATTATAACTTTGTATTAAAAAAAAGGTAAAATTTAAATGTTTTTAATAACATTAAATGCTTTAAAATTTTAAAATTTACTAATTTAATTTCCTTAACCAAACGGCATTACACAACTTCTAACATTAGTTAATAGCGTCATAACTCATAGTACTAAGATACTAACTTGAAGAGCACAATAACATCCATGGGCAATTCTGTTCACAAGTCACGAGCAATGCATTCAATAGTTAAGCTTTAAGCGGGTGTACGGTGAAGTTTGAATTAAATTAAATTATGATGCTGATGCAGTTTGAAAATGTGGTGTTGAACCGACCTCGCGTGATCACGTTCACAAAGCTACGTACCGTTCTCAATAAATTCTGTTCGATTAAATATTCCAAGCTATCATAAACTATATGGATAGATAAGTAATCTGACTCTGTTCTTAAATAATATTCAACATTTTTGTTTTAGGTTATTTTTATAATTAACTGTTCCTTTTTTTAATTTAAACAATATGAAATATTTTATTTTCATATATTTTGAGATTTTTTTATTAATTTTTTATACTCATAATTTAAACTAAATAGTTGATATTTAATTTGGTTCTTTAAGCATTTGGTAAAGGTTTCAATTTTTAACCACGTATATAAAAAAGGTTTCGTGATCAGAACTAAAGTCCCTTCTTAAAGTCTATGGTACGCGATGTTTAGTTGCGACTCTCAACAATAAATACCTTGCACTCAAAAAAAAAAAAGGAAGGGAAAAAAAAAAAAAGAGATATTTATTTGAAATTTGAGGTAATAACTGATTTAAGACTGGATCTCGCGTAACTCGCAGTTGTCTCCTTTCGAAGATTGGTCCCAAATAATGATTCAATGTGACGTTGGAAAGGATCTCCTTCATAAGTCATATTTATAACTATGTAGGTTATGTATCCCAATCACATGCATGCAATAAGATAATCAAATTAGAAGAAAAAACAAGGTGCGCTTGTATGAACTTCTAGAAAAGTCATATTTTATTTATTTTTTTTCTCTTCTTCAAGTTTACCTGTTTGCTAATACACAAAAGAGCAAACTATGATTCTTCTGTCCATTGATAATTACACAGAGTAAATTATCATTTTCATCTCCAAGGTAGACGCAGCTCATTAAATTAGTCCTAAAGCTTTTAAAATAAGATAATTTGTTCGTGATATTGACAAACATTAATCTAGTTTGTCTCTGTAGTTACCTATTTGTAGTTAACTAGCCATCAGGGATTAAAGTGACATCCATGTGGCATGCCAACGTGTCACTTGAAGTGTAATATTAGTGGTTGTTAGTGGCATTGAATCGATAGTTGACCCTGAGAAAAAATTTGACTGACATTTGTCAACCTTAAAAACAAATTGTTCAATTTTAAAATTTCAGTGACTAACTTAATGGACTTTGCCAAACCTAAGATTTAAAAATGATTGCGTATTCTAATTGTGTGCATTGCATGATGGATATGAAGAAGTAGATCATTATAAGTTAAAATTTGTGGTTTTTGGTTTGTGTGACAATTTAAGAGTAACAATTTCAACCAGATATCTGGTGGTTTAAATTAAGGTTGGAAGTTTGAAAAGTGGTGTTTTTTCTTGTACATCAGAAAAATAAAAGACAAGGCCTAAGGCCTCAAGAAAACAAAGCCACGTTGATCTTCACACAAAAGTAGTTGAAGCTACAATGACATGTCCTCAAGGATGATGAACAACCATCTGCCGAGGTTCTTTCCTTGGCCAAGAAATTCCCACAACTGTTCTTTTCTTTGAAAGTATGTGTAATTCGAACCCCCAATCTTTTGCTAGCCACTCCTAAATATAATGAATGATAGCAATAAAAATGTGGTCTTCATCCCTAGACGTAACAAGGAATAGAGCATCCATGGAGTTATTTTCACACCAAACTCTACAAAACCCATGCTCTCACTCCAAGCACAAACCAAAATGAATAGCTGGAAGCTTTGGCAGAAGATTACCAGCAAAGCCAATGGCTCCCATGAAACCTAGCACCCAACAACCATAAGCAACCCAAAGGAGACTTCTTAACCTAGCAGGGTTAGGGTGTCATGCCCCAACTTAGGAC
The DNA here is from genome assembly GCA_003254905.1 of Nissolia schottii. Taxonomy (NCBI): domain Eukaryota; kingdom Viridiplantae; phylum Streptophyta; class Magnoliopsida; order Fabales; family Fabaceae; genus Nissolia; species Nissolia schottii. Next base: position 73,048 of record QANU01084176.1, on the reverse strand, counting down.
GTGACTGCACGTAGAGATACTATCCCTATGGAAGCTCTGATGTGGCATACTAACGCCATGCATGATAGAATAAACAACTTATTTTATAAATATAAATAAATGGTTGGTCTTATAAATAAAATTCAATAAAATCCTTGAATTACATTTGTTTGAAATAAATGCTAATGTACTAGTACATGTATACGAAAACAGGAATCTTGCCTAAGTGATCTGAAGCATATCTAATAAATATAAACCATGGTAGATCCCATTGCAAAACAAAGCTTACCACAAACGCTGAACCTCGTTGCTACTGGATGCGGGGGCGTTCTCACTTTCTTCTACTATATCTGAAAAACAACATGACAAAGGAGTGAGTTGTCAACTCAGTGGTGGGTACCTCAGTATCACTCACATAACAAATACTACATGTAATACAATGTGTGTATATATAGTTGAACAATCAATAAGATACATTAAAGTAAAGCTGGAAAGTAACTAGTGAAAGTAAATTTGTTTCGGCCTGCAACACGTGTCAACTTCCAGTAGAGGGACGCGAGGAAAGATGTCTCTCGATTCTCGATTCAAGGAAGTGTGAGCTCGACCTTGATTCATTAGGATAAATCCTCGCAGTTCTAGATATGCTAGAACCCGGATACTGGATCTCTGAGGGTACACATACCCTAAAGTTGTATAATATTGACTTTAAACTGCGGAGACGCTAACCCCATATAATACTAAATATAACTGTTGGGATGTTGACCCCATATAATATTGAATATAATCTGTGAGGATGCTGACCCCGTACACTACTAAATACATACACCCCCAGACTGAGTCCTCTACCCTAAGGTATTTTGTTTATGAAGTCTTTTAGGTTAGCTAGGTTGATTATCGAAGTTATTAGATACTAAGCCTATTGTTTATGGAAGGCAGCATCCTAGCCACTTTATGCTTTAGTCTTTGTTACTCATTCAGAACTAAGGACTCTGGTACCGAGCTTAGGGAGGTTCCCAGGAAAGAGAGGTGCGTCACAACAGACAGCTTACGTACCAAGTCTTTCCTAGCTAGAACTGTCTCTTAGCTAGGACCATTCCTTAATCGAAGTCTTTATTATGGTCTGTTATCTAAGCCTAACCAAACCATTCTAAATATATCATCATGTATCATATCACATTCATATAGGTCTTTGTCCTAGCATGTCATCTACTAAGCATATTAACTAAATAGACAATCACAATAATTATAAACATAGTTAAAACTTGATTGATAGACCACTAATGTGGCACACCGTCGACGCATCGGGACCTTCACTCACTTGGAAAAGCCTGAGACTGGGGATCACTAGCACTGGAAGCTCCAAGTGTTGTAGAGTTGGCACTTGGAAAGGCCAACCACACCATCAAAAAACTTAATGAAACATAATTAGAGGGCACCGCAGTAGCAAACTACATCACTATGGTGACCCAACATCGCCATGGTGATTGTAGATCGCCACAACGCTACCACTACCAAAGTAGCGACGTTAGGACCTACTATCCTAGGTCATCCTTAAAAGTATTGGCTACTTACCATAGGTGAAGACGTTGTGTCTTCACAAAGAGATAGAGAGAAAGAGAAAGAATGAGCAAAAAACTTTGTGCTTGCGAGAGGAATCTGAAGCTCTAAGTGAGTTTTAGAGCTGTAAGGGGAGCTCTATATATAGGCGAAGAAACAAGCCCTTCTCCTGGCCCAAGGTGCCACTGCTAGGATTTCTGGTGACTCTAGTGTCATTAAAGAGCGTTGGGCACTCTACCAGAGGTAGATGCTTTTCCCAAGATCTCCAAAATCAAGGACGCATGCCCTAAGTATGTCCTCAAGCATCTGAATATTCCTTTCTGACTGGTTGTTTTTTTTGAGGATAGAAAGCAATGCACATCTCTAAATCTGTACCCAAGGTTGTCTGAAATGGCTTCCAAAACCTAGCAATGAACTGTGTAGTGTAACAACCCAAGTTTTTCCGTTACCAAAAATTCCACTTAATAAATAATTAAGAACATGTTAATAAAGAAAAGATGAGATAGAAATGAAATAAAATTCGAGAAAATTATTTAATGTCTATCGTATTGGGTAAAAATAATAATTTTGCGATCTCGTGAAGTTTGGTGGCGTTTGGGTTAGTATTAGGCTATTTTTAGAACTTAAGGGTGACTCAAAGGAGTCTGTAAAATACACTAATGTGAAAATAATGTGAGAATAATTTAAGAGAGATTTAAATATAAACAAGGGAAATTTCTAGGTCACAACGGTATGTCTGAAATAATTTTAGGACGTCCGGACATAAAGAATTCATGAACCAACATGACATACAACTCATTAAGGGTAAAATTGGAATTAATTAGGGCCAAGGGATTAAAACCCTTGGGCAGCCCTCTATTCCCACGAAGACACACACACAAAACACCACCAAGACCATTTCATTTCTTCTTCCTAAGCTCCAAGACCAAAGCTCCATAGCTCCTAAACCTCATCTCTTGTTCTCATCATCATCAACCACTCCCAAATCCACCAAGAAGACAAGCTAGGTGTAAGGCAAGGAGTTTCTCTTCACTTGGAGAAAGGAAAGCTCAAGTTCCAAAAACCCCCAAAATCTCCATAACCTAGGGTTTTCACTTCTTGGCCAAGAGAACTCAATCAAGCAATTCAAGCTTACTTTCATCCTTCTTCCATCATCAAGAAGCTAGTTAGGAAGTGGGTAACTCTAGTTCCTCACCTCTTGATGGTGGATGCTTGTTATGTGATTTATATGTGCATGTGGGTGTGATATTTTGAATATGTGATTATGTGCATGTTTGATGATTCTTTGATTTTGTGATTTGATTATGTAATTATGCCTCTTTAATGGTGGATGTTTGATTTTGTGATTTGATTATGTAATTATGCCTCTTTATGGTGGATGTTTGATTATGTGATTTGATTATGTGATTATGCCTCTTCAATGGTGGATATTTGATTATGTGATTATGTGTGGGTAACTCTAATTCCTCACCTCTTGATGGTGGATGAGTGTTTATGTGTTTATGTGTTTATGTGATTATGTGCTTGTGTGTGTGATTTATTGATTATGTGATGAAATATGTTAGAAATGATGCTAGGATTTAGGAAGATGATTCTGAAGGGTCTTGTGGCCTGGACTAGATAGGTTTATTATGTATGAGATAAGATGTAGCATTCCATGCATTCATGATAGGCCAAGTTAAAGGATGAGAAGTAATTATGAGATAAATAAAGATTCTGAAATGAACCATAGGAAACAAGATATAACATGCTGCAGGTACATGAATGTCAGAAATGCTGAAAATTATGAGGCCGTGATCACGTGAGCCAGTTATGATCCCACTTCAGGAGGTCCGAGGGGCATCCTGAATGTGGAAGCCCGCCACAGGTGGTGTTGAGATAACATACCTGGGGGTGTGCGGTTACCACGCCTTTGCATTGTCGAAAGGGGGCAAGCCTAGGTGGGGGTACAATATCCGCCCACTGTCAATGGGTCCCGAGGGGGCACATGGCAGGTGGAAGCCCACCGCAGGGGTCACCGAGGACCACCTGGAGGTGCGAGGTTATTCCGTTATAGTAGTGTCAAGAGAGGACAATACTATGGTGGGAATAACATATATTCTAAAAGCTGATTATTAGGTAATGCATGAGCATTTAGCATGTTTATTTGGTTATGCATAAGTATGTGAAAAGGCGCATTCTAGTTATTCTGATTATTCTATTATGCATGAGAGATTATAAACTATTATTCCATTGTTATGTTGCTACCGTCAAGAGAACGCTCGAGACGGCTATGTATATAAACGTAATGTTAATCAGCACGAGAACATAGTAAGCAAGATTAGTTCCCAGATCACATAGTAATGCAGATAAAGCCGTTCAGATAGGCCAGATAATAATTAGTAGGACATGTAGTATACCTGTTCACTTAGAGATCTCTGAGCGGCCTGAAGTCCGACCTAATATGAGACGAGACCTAGGAACTAAAGTTACTTCCACTGAGAACCTACCGTTCTCACCCCCATTACCTTATTGACTTCAGGTACAGATGATGATTCATGTTTTGAGGACGCCGATGAGCCGACAGCAGAGCCCTGAGTGGCAGTGACAGGACAGGGACATAGAGATATGCTGGATGTCCAGATTTTTGCCAAGGGTCTCTAGCGGCCCTTGTATTTTGATATGTATTTTGTTATGATGTATTATGACTCATGTAGTTGGTATTTTGATCTATGTACATGGATGTATTTTATGTATTACATATACACTTATGTGATTTTGTATGATGGACCACTTGGATGTATATTGGATGTTCTATTACACTACTGTTACACGCTTTGATATATTCATCTTTCAGACGCATGGCTCTAGTTTCGCAATTATGTAATGTAAATAAAAATATTTGAAATTGGTCCTTATTTTCTTAAACCACTATTTTCAAAAGATAACGACGGACTAAGGTATTCCGATCAAAGGGCAAACAACCTAGTGAGCTTTGTTTACTACGTACGAGTAAACAGTTAGCTAGGGTGTTTCATGTAGCCCTATCCAATATAATCGAAAGGGGGATCCAATGAAGTCAGACTATCTCTCAAATGTAGATCCTTGCATAATCTATGGTCTTGTAGGTGGTCTTGACTGGCACACAGTGAGCTGACTTGGTAATTCTGTTAACTATTACCTATGTCAAGTCATAGTCATTGGGGGTTCGGGCTAAACCTACCATGAAGTCCATGGTGATTCATTCCCACTTTCACTCGGGTATGAATATCCTCTGCAGCTCTCTTGCTAGTCGTCGGCATTTAGCCTTGACTTACTGGCACACAAGGCACCTAGCCATGAAATTTCTCATATCTCTCTTCATGCTCTTCCACCAAAAGAGTTCCTTCAGGTCTTGATACATCTTCATCAACCCTAGACGGACCGAGTAAGTTGTATTGTGATCTTCTTTCATAACTCTGTTTCTACGCTTACTAATGTCAGGGGCCTATTTGTAGCAACCCCTTCTGAATCCACAAAAAACTTCAATATTATGTCGTTCTCAGTCCTTTCAATGCTCTCCCTTATCACAGGATCTTCTGTTTGCCACCTTTTGATCTATTCTAACAAGAACGTAATCTAGATCTTGAGGTTGGCCAAGATCGCCCCTAACTCACTTATGCTGAACCTGAACTCGTCTACTGTCAACTAGTGGATATCTACCACTAATTGTCATCGTACCAGAGTGACATGAGCCAAACTACCATCAAACTTTCTACTCAGAGCATCAGCCACCACGTTGGCCTTACCCGAGTGATATTGGATGGTGCATCCTTCAACAACTCTACCCATCAATGCTGCCTGAGGTTCAATTCCTTTTGCTTAAAGATATATTGTAGACTTTTGTGATCTGTGAAAATCTCACATGGTTCCCCATACAAATAGTGCCTTCACATCTTCAAAGCGAAGATCACTACTGCCATTTCTAAATCATGAGTGGGATAGTTCTATTTGTGCTTCTTGAGTTGCCTGGATGCGTAGGTAATAACCCAACCATGCTGCATAAGCATGGATCCAAGGCCAACCCTTGAAGCGTCACAAAAAATGGAAAACCCACCCACTCTTGAGGGTAACACGAGCACTTGTGTTGAGGTTAGGTTGTCCTTCAACTTCTGAAAAATGTCTTCACATTCTATCGACCATAGAAACTTGACCCATTTTTGTGTGAGCTTGGTCAATGGTGCTACTATCTTGGAAAAATCTTTCACGAAGCGGTGGTAATACCTAGCTAAACTGAGAAAACTGCGGATCTCTGAAACCACTGTTGGCATTGGCCACTACTATACAACTTCCACTTTCTTCGGGTCAACTAAGATCCCATATTTGGAGATTATGTAACCCAAGAATGCTACCTGCTCCAGCCAAAACTCACACTTGGAGATTTTGGCGCATAACTAATTCTCCCTTAAGGTTTGTAGTACCATTCTTAGATACTCTTCGTGTTCTTCCTTACTCTTGGAATATACTAGAATGTCATCGATAAACACAATAACAAAGTGGTCCAAGAACGGCTTGAAAACCCTGTTCATAAAGGTCACAGGTGCGTTGGTCAAATCGAAGGACATTACCAAGAACTCATAGTTTCTATACCAGGTTTGAAAGATTGTTTTAGGGATATCTTCCATTTTTTTCTTGAGCTAGTGATACCCTGAACAGAGGTCAAACTTCAAGAAGCATACTGCCCCTTGCAACTAATCAAAGAAGTCGTCAATATGCGACAGAGGGGAACGATTCTTCATTATGAATTAATTCAACTGATGGTAATCTATGCATATCCTCATAGTATCGTCCTTCTTCTTAATGAAAAGCACTGGGGCACCCCACGGAGAGGTACTTGATATGATAAGCCTTTGTCTAGTAACTCTTGTAACTTCTTATGCAACTTTCGCAACTTGGGAGAAGCCATCCTGTATGGAGGTAACGAGATGGGTCAGACCCATGGTTCCAGTTCTATGCTGAAATCTACTTCTCTTCCTGAAGGCTCACTCAGGAGGTCGTTGGGGAAGAAGTCCGGGAACTCACATACTACTGGGATCTGTGTGAGGCTCGACCCTTCTTGTTCTAGTCCTATTACCACTGCTAGGTAACTGCTATAATTCCAATCTAACAATTGTAGGGCATCCATGGACGATACCAACTCATCCACTGATGTGCAACTGTTGCCTCGAAATACTGGTATAGAAACTTTTGAACTTGTTAATTTTGAACTTAACAATCAATAGACCTATTTAATTCCTATGTTCCTAAACTTTACAAAAAATGTCATAAGTAGTCCATAAACTTTACAATATCAAGGACTACTTAGAGCATGCTTTCTTAAGTTCAGGAATGGTTTAGTGCATGTTTTGTGAAGCTCATAGACAAAAAAATTTAACAAATCTATCAATTGTCAAGCTCAAACAATAACAAATCTTTTTTTTCTTCTTCCAAGGACTACATTAGGCACAACATGTCAAAGTTGAGCATTAACCTAAAAATAAAATAAAAAAGGTGAAGGTTAATTTTAAATCAACGGGTGGAATTGTTTTTAGGGCTATTAAGCATTTTGCTATTAGTATAATCAAAGATGCTATATATATTCTTTAAGCATAAGAACCCGTCTTGAAAATCTAATTGTCCATCTCTTGGTTACTCTCCCATGAAAACTAACTTCATTTACGTTGCGTTAAATAAATATCTGACATGAATATTGATGAAATAATAAGAGAACTATTTTGAAGGGCACATGAACCATGACGTCCATTGTATATATCTAAATACATCAAGTTCAATAAAACCAGTGAGAGTGAGCCACCAAAACAAACTAACTAATTCTAGCTACTTTGGAGAATCTGTTGATCCATTAATAATGTTAAACCTTCCAACCATTCTGTGTCGGCTAGCTGAACTAGATCTCTCTCCCTCTCTCTTCCTATAATAATAATATGAAAGAGTATAAATATATATTTAAAAAAACATTAAATCAAATCAAATATATTATTATTATTATTATTATTATTATTATAGTGGGAGTGTGTGGGCACTTGACCCCTATCTCAAGCTGGGATAATAAATGTTGTGTGTATCCTCCTTTATTTGCTAATGATCTTGAACTACTTAATGAAGTGGGGAGATTTTTTTGATTCAGAATGAAGTGTGGAGATGATAGAGAAATATTTTTTTCAAATTATTTTTAAGGATAAATTAAGATTAAATAATTTTTTTCTTGTATTCATTCACCATAAAGGATGCATTTATTGGATATAAAAATATTCTAAAATATTCTATAATAACACGTATTACTCTTTAATCCCTTATGCACTTGCTATTATCATATACTATTTCTAAAATATTCCTATCATCCTAACATAATATCCCTTCCTAATAGGAGATTTCTGCCGTTGTTCAACAATGGTGGCTGCATGGTGGTGTGGCTAGCTTGGATATTTGCAATTATACTTCAAAGCTTAACTCAATTTTAGGGCAAGAAAAGTGGCGAAAGTTTTTGGAAAAAATAAATGGTAAATATACTTACAGAATTGTTTAGCGAATTTGTTTATCGAAGGAAAAAAAAAAAAAGAACCAAACTTTTTGTTTAGTGAGTTTTTATTTGAGAATGGATCTTTCTATATGTATATAGACATTATTATAGAGATATCATGATTTGTGCAGCCTGTACTTCTCTTAGTCCCGTTGAGTAGTAAATTTCCAGTGATGCTTACATTGGTGGGAAGTCTTCCTGTTTGGAAGCCAAAAATTTAAAGGGAAAAAATATGTTTTTTTTTTTTGAAAAAACATACTACAAGATTGATCAAAGAAGCTGAATTTCACTTGTAGGAAAGAAATAATAATTCAGGCTTAGCTAATTAAATATTCGATTCTAATGTAGTAATGTAAGTGTTAAATAGTTTTATAATACTAGCTCAATTTCGTTAAAAGAGAAAAAAACAAAAACAAGTGATCAGATAAAGTAAGTCATACAGTCCACAAAATATCAAAAACAAAATTTTCATAAATCAATCAAAAAGAACATGAATTAGATCCCATAAAGTGGACATTACATTAGTTCACAGAGAAATATTAGTGTACACCTTACAATATGTCACCATACTACTAACTAATGATTTTATACAATTGGCTCATGTGCACTCACACAATTATCATGCACAAACATTTTAAACTATTGTTTATTAATTCATTTTTAACTGACATGAGCAAATACTTTTAACTATCGTGCATAAACATTTTTAATTATCTTTCACAAACATTCATAGGTACGTGCACAAACATTTTAAACAGTTCAAAATGTTTGTGCACAACTGTATAATGGGTGCATGCGATGTGAGAGTGAAAAGTGAATTCTACGTGTGACAATAATATTTGGGGTGTGCATGTAGCACGTTTGGCAAACTATCCAAAGTAAAGTTTTCACAAATCATTAAGAAGACGGGTTGGTTTTTTTCAGTCAATATATTTTAAGCTATACAAGATCCGAAGAAATCATGGGGGTATTGTGCTTGTGAAGAATGACCAACTCTATATTGAAGACCCTATCCCTTTGTATTCCAACCTTGACTCCACGCGGAGTCATAAATTTGACAGCATAAGAGATTGTGGGAACTAGGGAGGGAGACCCATCCCTACTATGAATCTTTACATGTGATGTGACTGTAGAGTTTAAAGAGAAAGAAGATATCATGATGCAGTATACTTGAAATTGAGCCCACAACAATAATTTTGGATGTAATTTCACTTGGGGAAGACCACACTTGCCCAAGCAGTCCAAATGAAATAATATTTAAGTATTTTTTTTAATTAGAGTAAGTGAATAACTTCTATTAATTTCTGGGTATTTTAAGAATAACAAAATTTCAGTGTTGATAGAACTACTAATATTCAAACCCTATTTTTAGAACTCGAACTCGAGACTTTTAACTAAAGAGTCAATGCATTTATCACCTCAATCAACCCGTTGTTAAAATAGCAAAATTTAAACTACTTATTAATAGTATAGATAAAATTCTCACCAATGTATAAATAACACCAATGGCGCTGATCTCCTTTGTATGCAGACAAGTAATCGTACTGTATAAATGGTGCAACAGGTATTGTCTCCACGTCTTTTGTGAGTTGAAAACGGTTAGGCTCATAAATTACGTTCCTAAAGTGCAAGTCATGGCGGAAACAAAGTCGACGTCAAAACTAGATGTTAATTTCAAGTCGACATAAATAAATAAAAAATCTTAAAAATTTGTATTTTAAGTAGTAATAAACTTTATATATATATATATATATAAATGTAGTAATAATATGATACAAAAAGATACTCACAGTGGAACATAATATTGCGGGAAATATAATCCACTGTCACATCACATGGGTACATTCAAATATAAACTAATGTCATGGATACACTCATTTTGCAAAATATCAATGTATAACCTACTTTACATTCTTATTTCTTTGTATTGAATATAGTTTTCTGATGCATTAATATAGAAAATCAGTGATAAACGGAGATCATGAAGGCTAACAAAGGCAAGTTCAACCTTCAAATTTCCCTCTACAAAACAAACTCAATGATCATCATCACCTGTGCTTAATATGCTTGATGGCTTCACAGTAGTTTATCAACTAATTATATCAGCAAAAATTTATCACTACCATATTTAGACACATTCACATAAAAGTTTGTATGACCCATAAATGAGAAAGTGCACATTAAATAAAGTTGATGAGATCCATTTTTACTGTGAGCTTACCTAAATATAAAATGTTAGACTGCCTTGTGTAAGAATCTTTCCAACCTGAGTGGCTGAGACACATGGAATGGAATTCATATGGTGGTAAATTAAACACATCCTCATTCCACGGGAAATTCAATCTCTCACTATATATCGCATTGCAGGTTACCCAAAATTTAGAATAATATATATAATATCATAATTATTATTATTATATGGTACAAATGGGAGAAAGGAAATGTGGTAGATCTTTATGATACAGGCTGGACATCAGGAACATCATCAAGAATGAAAGGTCCAAGTTTACCAGCCCTGAATAAAGTAAGAAACTTCTTGGATACCATCAAACGTGCTTCCGATGCCTTGTGAGGGATTTTCATTGCCTTCTGCAATGCACCAAACTGCAGGTCAATGAGGACCTCCAAGTCATTCTCGTCTTCTATGTTGCCGTTGAATTCTGCTAGGGTCGAATAGAGTGTACGCTGAACTTCCGTTACAAGGTCCTATAATGCAGTAAGAATAAAATAAAATAGAAAAGGCCCCAAGAAATAATAATAGAATAGCAGCTCGCATTATATACTGTGTTTTAAAGTGCCATTATCAAGCAGAATGCAACGTCAAATACCAGAAATGTGATTCAATAAAACCTTTATTGGTAACTTAAGATACATAAAATTATAATTGAAGGTAGAGACAATAAGCCTTCTAAATACAGATCACATTATTTGCATTTGCAGACATTATTTATCAACAAAAGAGATGTTTGTTTAGTATACATCCTCAAGAAAGGTGTAAGTTGCTTACATAACCTATGAGATAAATATCTCATGCTAATTTATTTATTTTTGATCATTTTTTACAACTAAATTCATCAAATTTTGTTATCATTTCATATTCTATATGATCGTAATAAATTTTTTATTAGTCAAATCATTGAAAGAGCTAACTTATAAAAAAAATTAGAAATTTGAAGACCATTTGAGCTTACGATGTACCTATTTACAAATATTATATTGAAAAGTATTAATTTATCACATTAGATCATATAATCCATTAATGTCATATTAGATCATGAAATAATAATAAAATTTAATGAATTTAGTTATAAAAATTATCAAAAATTAATAAGTTAAGTAGCATGGGGTATTTACCCCATGGAGTATTTGAGAAACCACCACAAAACTATAACAAGCACTTGTAGTAACTAAGGTTTTTGGCTACTTAAAAGCTCTTAATTGTTTTTCAAGTTGGTAGCAGCATCATTCGGTTTCATGATGGCGTCAAACTATTTAGTTTCACACTATCAGAGCCACAGGATTTAAATTAAACCCCATAAAGTAATCACCTAACATCATTGAAGGGTCATTGAAGATAGAAAACAGTAAATGAGGAACTCAGGATTACACATCTTATTCCATATTCAAATTTCAAAACACTTGGGAAGTGTGATAGAATTTGGACTTCAACCAGTGTGTGGAAATTTCCAGGATTACCTGTTAAAGCATCATATTCCATTACGCATAGAAGACAGACTACAGATAAAAGCTGCTTGTTACCTCAACATATACCAAGTCAGATCTATTTGGTAGATTTCTCTGCTTTCGCTTTAGATTTTTCAGATTATATTCAGGTTTTTCCTCAGCATCATATTCAATTCCATCCATTCTCCTGTTATTTAGGTGCTTCCAGTGAAGTGGGGTCGCCCGGGTATTCAAAACTGCCAGTAAGTATTGAGCAATACGCTCCTCACCCACCACGGAATCTTTAACAGACCCTATCAATGCAAGACCGAGTTTAGATGAGAAAAACAAGACCAGCATATGTGCAACAGAGGATATCAGAAACCCAACAAATGTGATGCAGATGCACCGCCCAGAGCCCTTTCAAGGCATCTTACATGCCTCGTACTCAAGAAACAGCTCATGCACGAGATAACTCTTGGCAAATGAGGTAATAATAATGTAAGATGATGGACAATATTAAGAACCAACTACGATCTTATGCAACTGCTAGATATGGCTGAATTTTTTATAGTGAAAAACATGGACAAAATACGCCACATTCCAAGACAATGTAATTCAAGATCATCCGAGAAACTATCATAGTACCTCTCTTCATTTGCCCGTAGTGCATAGAAACTTCATAATTTTGTTGAGGGGATTTTTTATTTTGGTAAAGGGTTAAATAATTTTGTGGAACATTTTTATTAGCAAAATAAATGTACTGAAAACTGATCCACCAAAACACCCTTTTCTTCAACCCCCGTACCAAATTGAACCTTAGTGTGTGTTTGGAAGGGGTAACTAAAGGAGGGAATGTAATTTTAGAGAGTATTTGAAATACTTTGCAACCAAATATTCTGTTTGGATATTTTAAGAAGGGAACTCCCAAAGTCAAGGGATTTTAAGCAGGGATTCTAACTACTTAAAATAGAATATTCCTCTCTTCTATATAATCACGGTTCCTCATGTTCTCTCTCACGCTTTCTCACTCAACCTGGAGACTTCTTCCAACACCTGGGCAGACCTTCTTCCAACACCCTCATATAACTTTCTTTCTCGTTCACCAGACTAAGCTACCCCATTTATATATTATCACAATTTATTACTTTACATCACAATTAATTTTGTAAAATTATTTTAAAATTTTTAATATATTTTGAACTGAAATTTAAAATAATTTATTAAATATATACTCATTACAATTAATTTTAATTGGGTTAAATTTGATTGTTATAAAAAAAACACCTTTTTATTTTAGAAATTTATAGATGATGATAATGTTATTAGTTTTATTTAAATAAATTATTTTGAAAATGAAGGCAATGTAATTACCTCACCAAAACAAAGTATTTTACAAATGAATGTAATATAATTATCTTATCCAAACAACAAATTTTAAGATTGAAGGAAATTTATTTTGATGCATTTACATTCCCTTACATTTTAAATTCCTTGAATTTTGATATTACTTTATCCAAACGCACTCTTAATGTTCTTCTCCCATTGTCCAATGCCCACCTCCCATCATATTACAGTTTCTTTAACCTGGAGTTACCTTCAATAATGCCCATTTGTATTCAAGAGTAAGAATGCCAATGCATGGTCCATGGAAGAGGTTCTAAATAGGCTTTGAAGAAACATATTAAGTTCAAATAAATGCATTCTTAGCACTACTTACTTTAGAAAACAAAAGGCATGCATTGATAGTATGACATGTCACACGTCAAATTTTAGCAATAAAAATAAACCGTGTCTTAGGAAAGATAACTTCAGTTGATATAGTACCTGCAAGAGCCAACTTTAACCCTGTCTCTATGTCTGAGATACTAGGAACCAGTACCCCTGGGGTATCAAGGACATATATGCTGGGTTTGTGAGCTATCTGAAACATGAAGAGTCAGAGTTTAACTACAAGAACCATCAGCTTGATAGAAAGACATGGCAGACCAATAATAGAAACAAAATATAGGAGAAGGACGGAATGAGCATTGTCTTCGTCATATTACAAGAATAAATAGAATTGTTGGCAAAAAGAAAGCATTTCTATCCTTTACCCTTTACCATTTGCAAACAAAATTTCATTCAATCAATGACTACAAACTTTCAGCATTTGGGATGAACTGGAATGTAATCTCAACATAAGAGAAAATATCCACACTGTGTGACTGTGTAATGAGGAGAGCGAAAATTAAGAGAAAAAGAAAAAAAATCACAAGACCTTGAACCCAGCAATATCTTGAGTAACACCAGGCAGTGGACCCACAGCAGCTCGCTTCTTCTTCTCCTGCACTACGACACCAAATCCACCCATCATCACACCACCCCCCAAAACCTCAAATTACCAACAACGAAAAATAGTAAATCTAATTACTACGCTCTGTGATTGTCAACAATTTAAAAGCATATCATCTTTATTTGGTTTTTTTTTTTAATATAATTTCACTACCTTATAATTTTTTCACGTCAATTCCAAAGTCCAAACATTACAAAAATCTACCAATATGATGTGTAATCACATTTTCATATAATCAAAAAATGGCAATGTGACACAAACATCTTCACATTTACATGTGTTCTACCTCATCACCATTTGTGCATTAAAAAACACATACAAAAAAATCCCGTTACCCTAAAAATTTTCAATTTCTTGTTATTCATTGAAATGCCAAATTCATATTGTTAGGCAAGCAAAACTCATACCAGGGAAGCGAGACTGCGCAATCTGATGAATCGAGTTAATGAGCGCAGACTTTCCAACATTAGGAACACCAACCACCATCACCAGCAGCGTGGGTTCCCTCGAAATCGCTTCCTTCAGCTTCACCTCCACGAGCTCCAGAAGCTTCTTCACGGAACTCTTGCTATGCGCATTTATGGGAATGCAATCATGCTTGCACCTCTCAAAATAACCCACCCATTTCTACACAAAATTAAAATAAAAAAAAAATACAAATAAAACCCTAATTACAATAATTTCCATTAATTTGCAGCAGAAGGGAATCAACTGTTAGTTACGTGCATGATGTTGGGATTGGCGAGGTCTTTCTTGTTGAGCGCGACGACGCGTCGTTTACCGGAGAGGTGGGGCTGGAGGTCGGAGTTGGCGGAGGAGAGTGGGAGGCGGGCGTCGCGGACTTCGATGACGAGGTCGGAGAGCTTGAGGCGGTGGCGGATGGCGCGGGTGGCGGCGGCCATGTGGCCCGGGAACCAGTTGATGGCTCCGCCGCCGGCGTTGAATCCCATCTCACCTAACCCTAAACCCTTCTTCAGTAGGCCCTTCAACCCTTCCATTGTTGGGAGAGAGAAAGGAGAAAATGGAAGCGGAAAGACTGCGGAAGTGACAGTGGATGTTAAATTTGGGCTGACTAAGCCCAATAGTCTAGCCCAATGGTCTAGCCCAATAACATACCGATTAAAAACAATTAGTCTCAAAAGAGTTTCGACCAAAAAAATGGACTCGTGATTTGTACAGGAGGACTTGCTGAATACACCCTCGCAATTATTTTAGACTTGTTATTCTTATTTTTATTGAAATTATTTAATTTTATTTTGGATATTTTTAAATATTAGAGGTTAAAAAATGTTAATTTTAAATTAGAGAAGATTAAATAGGTTTAAATAGAATAAATTTAATAAAAATTAAATTAAAAGAGATTTAGTAGGGAGCAGTGAAAATTATTTGGGCTAAAAAATTCTTTTCAAAATAGGTGGTGAGATAAACTCAAAACATTTAACTAAAATAGAATATAGATAAAAACAAGTATTACACAAAAGAAAAATAAAAATTGTCATTGAACATTTTTTAGTGTCCATGCATGCGTGAATTTAATATTGCTATAAAACATAAGAATGATTATTGCCACCAAACATTTTTACATGTCACTGCATGCATATGTTTATATTTATTCATTTTTTGTGCTTGACAATGTTTGTTTCTTTACCTCCAAAAGCAAGAGACGTGAGAGAGGCGTCCATGCTGTCTTCGTGTTTCTATCCTTTCTATCACAAGACATTAAATAAATGCTCAGAAATAGAGTTTTTTTAATGAGTAACTATATATCTACTTATAAATCTTTTTTCAAATCCTCCTACACACAAAAGTACGTAAAAATGTAAATCTTGAAATAATAAAAATAATAAATAAATTACTTCATTTAATAATCAGGATAATATGTAAGAGGATATAACATTTGGACAAATTACACTAACTTCCCATGAGACTTAGTGATATTACTCTTCCTCCTCTCTAAATTTACAACTCAACATTCATCTCCCTTATTTATTTAAAAACATTACACTTACCTCCCTTAGCTTTTTAAATTTTAATTTTAAAAACACTTCAAGATAACTATTTTGTCCCTGATTATTTGTTCTATTTCTTTCAAAATGACATTTCATCCCCTTTCTTGTTTCAAAGTTATGATTGTTATCACTTCTCAGCAAGTATATCATTATGAAAACACAGGGAGACAAAGACACACCAAGGATAGTTGTGTAACAATACTACCTAACTGTTGTTTTTGAAGCAACCAAGGTTCCTCACCGAACAGGACTCCAATTGTGATACAGAGATCAGAAAGCTTTTTCATGATGGCAGTGTGGAAGAACCAATAGATTTTCAAGCCACATTCGTACTTATGACAAGTGAACTTCTGCTCTGAACTCTAATGGAGATTTTTCATTTTCTATTCTGTACTACCATATTAGAGCATTTGTATGTACGTAGTAAAATCATTAGAATTAGAAGTTCCAATTCAATCCCAAAAAAAAAAAATAGTTAAAAGAAAAAAAGATTGTATTATATCAAAAAAGTTGCTGTGTATAAAGATTAAGTTAAAGTTACGATGCATATGGCCAAATTCTATATTAACATTATATAATAAAGAAATTTATTAACATTTTTATTTGGGAAAATCAAAATTTTATTTTATTAAATCCTTTCATCCATGTGAAGTTTAAGTGGCTTTCATGGGATTAACAAAAACTTTATACTAGTTTTAAATTAGTCATCTTTCTTAATCAGTAGCTTGGGAGCATCAATCACTCCATTAGTCCAGTGTAGTCCGTCACCTCAACTTGAGCAATCAATAGAGATAAACATTTAAAAAAAACAAATGAAAGCCACTTGTTAGCAAATTAATCTTGGAATAACTAATAAAAAAAGTCTTGTGATCTACCATTCCTTATTACAAATTAGCATTTTTGCACTTACAAAACTCAGGAGTGAGAGACGTGTGATTCGCTAAGCTTAATTTGATCCCACTAACCATCCTAACCCACTTAACTTCCATATGTCCCTTAGCTCACTTTAATTAGACATGCCCATTCTTCCCTCCATCATCCTTGCACACAATTGTATTCTAATAGAGAAATCTCCTCATTGAGCAATAATATATCATACAACCTCTATAAATAGCCCCTTACACACAATTGAATGGACAAGAAAATCATACCACATATACATCAGACTCATCCTTACTAGACAACAATAGTTTGAATATACAGTGAGAAATGCTTAAGTCTTCTAACTATTTAGTTTAGATATCCTCCTATCCATATGAATGATTTTTTTACAATAATATTATCTTTTATTGCTATTTTGCTTACCAAAATTGACAATTTTCTTCATGGGGTTGTTAGAGCATCTCTAACGGAGAAACCAACTTTAGGGTCTCTTTTATCTCGACTAGTGTCACATTGACAGTCACGTCATCTTTGCGCCATAAAAAGTAAATGGAAACCAAGAGTGTTCTTCTTCTCTCTAATGAAATGGACTAACATCGATCTCCACTATGACCTCACATGTTTTTAAGATCAATATATTTATAAAATATTTTATTTTAATATCTTATATTGTGGAATTTATTTTTTAAGTTTGGATAAAAGTATAAAATTAAGTTTTTTGTATATATTGTCTAAAATAAATTTTTAATAAACTAAATTGTAAAAAAAAAATTTGTAGATTCTTTTTAAAAAAATTTAAAATGTAACAAATTCAAACTAATTATACTTTTACAACTAAAACAAGTCTTCAATATGTTTTAAAAGTATGTTTCTGAAATGTGACCAACAACATTGCATGACAGTGGCACAAGAAGTTATAAAACTCAAATTGGTCCCTTAAAGTCCCACCCAAGATTAAAATCTTTCTTTGGGAGCTAGCACATGATAGGCAAGAGATCAAAGAACGCATCACAAGTATTTCAGTTGGCTACCCTAAGTGTCCTAAAAACCCAGAAAGAGTTATGCATTGTATTGCAAATTGTCCCTCATAGTGGCCAAATCTGGAATAAGGTAGAAGGTATTATTAGGTCATTTGACACTACATTTTGGAGATGGTGGAGCAATTTGGTTGCATGTCAACGTACCCATAAGGTTCCTCTCGAAATCATAGCTTTCATTATTTGGAGGATTTAACTTGCTAGCAAGGAAACAACAATTCAAGAAGCCTACTCTCTTAGTTTATCTCTTGCTAATGAATTCCAATGTCACCGCTTAAACCTTTCTCTTCTCTAGCCAATTGTTACTAGGTCACATCTGATTGCAACATCTACAAACCTCCCCCACCAATCTTTTTGTAATCATCTTTGTAGTAATATATATATATATATACATACACACACACACACACACACACACACATATATATATATATATATATATATATCTTTTGGGGAGTAAAAACAACATTGCATAATTGAAATATTATTTAACTAAAAACTTCATTTGACATGAGCCCGTGGAATTGTGCTTATCATGTGTGCAACGATTGTTTTAATTCAATTGTCATATAACCGTTGCAATGAACACATGTCAACTCCCTAGCCCATAGGCTATGGTTCTCTCTTGGGACACAAGATGCATCCCTCGGTTTCTCGTCCATAGATTGTGTTATTAGTTTCTCGCACAATTGTCAAAATAAGGGTCGATAGTGGTGTCCATTGAAACTCCTCTTAAAATAATAATTAAGCTAAATAGTTAGGATGCTATATCATTACTCATACATAGGGATCACTTTTTTTTTAAGAGTTTACTTGTTATGCACTTGAAAGTGTGTGTGAAAAAAACTGAAAAATTAAACTTATTTTAGTAATTGCTTATTTTAATAATCATTTTTTTATATATTCGATTATTTGAGAATCAATTTATGTTTGAATATTTTATCTAAAAATGATTTTAAGATAATATGTTTTGTTTGAGTCGTATGAAAAAATTATTTTTATATGATACATTATTAAAAAAATAATTTATTTATATTATATAATATTTAATGTTAGGGTCAATTTGATAAAAATATGTGAAAAATATTTTTTTTAATCATGAAAAAAAAACTTTTCTTTAAGAATGTAAAATAAAAAACACTTTAGCTTTTGATTTATTTTTGTTTACGTGACAATATTTACACCATAGCAATTAATTTAAATATTTACACCATAGCAATTAATTTCTTTTTTAAATTAAATTATATTTAAAAGTTATTGGTCAATTGGTCAAAACTACTTTGTAATAGTTTTGTAAAATATATATTTTCTTACTAAATAGAGCTACGGTTATCATCAACTTTCTCACAATTAAACCCATAAAGATTACTCCAAAGGTTCATTTCCATATATACACCCCCCGCCACAATTTTGACCTGATTTTCAGTTGTTTCCCAATCAGACAAATCTATACCGTCCGATCAGTTGACTCGGTATTTAACACGGACGGTTCACAGCCCTTTCCCTTCGCTGACCCCAAAAACGTGGCCTACCAATTTGAATTCAAAATCAACGAAAGGTAACGTTACGATTCCGAAGCTGAGGTTGGGTGCCCGAAGCTAAACCACATCAACGTGGGTCCGAACCAAAAGCAAAAACCGCACCAAAAAATCACTGTCCCATTCCCAAAAAAACTCCACAAGTAAAACCCACACTCTGTTTTTTTTTTTTTTCTCTCAGGTTCTTTTGCTGAAAGACCCACATCAAAAAGTTCCCTTTTTTTGTTCTGTTCCTCCCCTCTGATTCTTCAACTCTGGTATCTAATTCTTTTGAGTTTCTTCAAGAACAATGCTATCTTAGGGGCTTTGTTCTAATTTTGCGTCAGTGATCATTTTTTGTTTATGTTGTTGTTGTTGTTGTTGTTGTTTTGCTACTCTCTCTCAGTTCTTACTTCTTATGCTTTGTGTGCATGATAACACTGCAGGAACCAAGATTTTGGGGGGTTTCTCTAAAAAAACAGAAAAAAATGGAGAACTGCTCAAGAAGTGGTGTTCATGATTTCAACATGGCTTCAAGAAAAGCCGAGGAAGCGGGTTAGTTTTTCTTTGTTATTTTCTTAAGTCATTTTCTTAATCTGGGTTTTGTTGCTTGGTGGTGGTGGTGAAGTTCTATTTTTTAACTTTTTCTTTTGGATTTTGCTGCGATTAGGACACTGATTCCTTAATCAGTGCCCTAAACCCTTTGGTTTTTGTTTCTTGCTGCTATTGATTTTTTTTTTTTTAAATCTTGAGAGATTCTGTTATGAAAAACATGTGCAGCTTGGAGACGCAATGATGCAACTCAGTGGCTAGAAAGCCAAGTGGGACCCCTTGGCATACCCGAACAGCCCTCAGAGAGAGAACTGATTTCTTGCTTGAGAAATGGTCTCATTCTTTGCAAAGCCATCAACAAGATTTATCCAGGAGCAGTGCCTAAGGTATTTCAATTCCATGTCACATTCATGTCATTTTTCCTTCTCATTTCTCACCAATCTATTATATGGCTGCATTTTAATTATATATTGGATTATTGAATTGTATATAAATGACAGGTTCAAATTGAGAAGTTTGAGTTTGGCATTGGTTTTTTTTTGTTGAGGGGGGTCTCTTTTTTTCTCACAATAATAAATGTTTACCTTATAACACTTTGGATGTGATTTCTTGAGGTTGTGGATAATCAAGTGGCTTCACAATCAATTTCCTGGGATTCCCAGCCTTTGCCTGCCTACCAGTACTTTGAAAATGTCCGGAACTTTCTGGTCGCAGCAGAAGAACTAAAGATTCCAGCTTTCGAAGCTTCTGATCTTGAAAGGGTAAGTTATTCACAGATTGTGCACATCTTGCGATTGCTTGGCCAAATGCCACTGTGCTTGTATGTGCAAATTGCCAAATTGTGTAATCTGAGAGCAGTGTTCCTATAAACTAGCATAGTTCTAGTTGCTTTTATGTTTTGGGATTATAGACGAGTATGTCTGAACTATTATATCGGTTATTTATTATCAGGATAGTCTAGAGTTGGGATCAGCATCAAAAGTTGTTGATTGCATTCTGTCACTTAAATCATTTCAAGAGTTGAAGCAGATGAACAATGAGAATGGATCCAGCAGACGCGTGAGATCTCCATTACTCGTGCAGTCAGCAAGTAGAATGCATTCAAGAGCCACAGATGCATGTCGGCGACTAGATTTGTCTGCCACTACGGAAAAAGCACCTTCTGTGGAGAGTAATGATCAGAAACGAGAAGGTTTGATCACTCAATCTTGCTCATATATTAGTATCTAATTCGCATTTGTGAGCTGATGGTTAGGTAATTGCCAGAGTTTGCTAATTGACATTTTGCACTATTAAGGAAAGTAAATTTGAAATGATGGGAGCCTAAATATGGTCCTTGGTAGTATAAGGTATGCAGCAATTCACTAATATTGTAAGGTCTTAATTGAACAATAAATTATTCATCCTGTAATGGTATTTGTAAACTCCATGAGAAAAAGAGGTGATTTCTTTTTCTTCTTTTGTATATCACAAGTTAATGTAAATCCTTCGAGAAAATGCTGTGAAAATCCAACATATTGTCATTCATCTCTTACAATTGGGCAAGAAAGAAATTAACATGTTCTACTTGATGACAAACAGAAAATTTATTTTTGCTTTGATTGCAAGCAATCAGAAAATTGTCATTAGAATATGCATTCAGACCTTTATAAACTGTCCATACATTCTCAATTTCATTTGGAGAATTTCATGCTTTCTACTAACTTTATTGGATGCAGCAGAAATTGTAGAATCACTTGTGAAGCTACTGGTTAATCGAATAATTGATGCCAAAGAAAATATTGATGGAAACTTTGTTGCTTCTCTTCGTAATGAACACCAGGTAATGATAAGTTGTAATTATGCAAATAAATGACTTCAATTAAAAGTAATTGCATTAACGTATATTGGTTCAGTTGAGTGTTTTATCTCCCTCCTAATTTTGTAGTCTTTACCACAGGATCCAATAAAGCTATTTAATCAGATCATGATAAGTTGTTGTGGGGAGAAGCTACCAACAAAGTCCACCGAGGTAGTTTCAGATGATCATATTCAAATGTTAGTCTTTTGTATGCTATGTTTGTATGCTAATACTAAAAATAAGTACGTTCTTATTAAACTTTCATGCTGAAATTTTTTTGAGATTAAAATAAATAATTGAAAACAATCATCCTTGGTTTTTTATTTTTGGCTGAAAATAACCTTTTTGATCATAGTTATAAACGGCCAAACACCAGATGTTTGCTGTGGCCTTAAAAAACTTAACACCTGTAGCTGCCAAATTATATTTGAATGTTACAGGCTACCATTCCTCAATCTATATCAATCTAATGTAACTTGATAATTTTTTGGGTAAAACAGGAAGGGAAAAAAAAAGTTGACATAGCGATTATTGCCTTATTTCGTTGAGTTTATCTCAGTAGATGACCTGCTTGTTCTATTATGAAGAAACAGTTAAATATTTTCTTTCTTTGTCAAAGCTTTTGCAATGATATTTAATAAAAAAGTCCCCTTGGCCAAACACAGTTGTCATTGCCGCTAAAGGATTCTACAAAAGAAAGAAGTAGCTTACAGCCTCATTCCACTTCCACTCCCACTCCCGCGCTATCGGATGCTTCATCTGCGACTGAAAGTTCAAAGGTACCTTTTTATGTAATATCAATTTATGGAAGAATATTTGCCAAATGTGTTACATGCATAGAATTTTCATATTTTTGTGTATATTTTTGTTTTGAAAAAGGAACTGCATTGCTTATCATAGTTTGACATGTTAAAGTTCTCGTTCCCTTATTTTCCCTACTCTGAAAATTGAAGACGACTCAATTATTATTAATATTTCACTTTAAAATGCAATGTTTTTGTTTGTTACCACATTTAGATTTTAGATCAATAAATTTGTTACTAATTTGATACGAAATGTCTTCAATTTGATTCTGACATGGCCAATGTGCATCTCACAGTGTGGCAGAGGTTGCACCGGAAAGTGCACTTGCAATCAAGAGCATCTCTTAGCAATACAGGAAAAAGAACTTCAGGTAGGATATTTTGCGTCTTGTTTTCATCCTTTAACGATTGCAATAGTGATTTAAGTATAACTATGTTCAGTTAAGGACGGAAAAACAAATTAACCGACATTACAACCATCATATACCTTCTGGAGTTCTTCACTTGCAACACAACGGCTATACACTATACAAATTAACTCAATGCCCTGATGACCAAAGAAATATGATTGAGTTTTATATTTTGATGCAAGAAGTCAGAGAATATCTTCAGCAAAACTACAACACATCCTACAACACTGTTCTGCTGCATTCACTGAGATAAAACTCGTTTGATTTTTCAGGATCTCAAGGCTTTGAAGTTGAAAATTAAGAATGAGTTTGAAGAGCTGCAGTCACAGTTTCAGAGATTTTTAAATGAATTTGGTATGATTAGCTATAAACTTTTACAAGTTTCTTTCTTTCTTTGCTTTTAAAAGTGATATCAAGTTGTTTAAGTAAATGAAACAGGCTCTCCTCCAATATATATGCCAATAATTTGAAGCATAATCTTTCAATTATTGAGCTTTTGAGGAGTGAGGATGTCTCTCTTTAAGGAATAAGAAAACTGAACTTAAACAAGATAATGATCGAGTTCAAGAAAATGTCTTGGTGTTTTCAATTTATGTTACTTCATGAATTCAGGAAGTCAGATACAAGACATGTCAACTAAAGCTCGTGGATATCACGGAGTAGTGGAAGAGAATAGGAAACTGTATAACATGGTCCAAGATTTGAAAGGTTGATTTACTTTAAGTTTTAACTATATTTAATTTTAAGGGTAACTTCCTTTCTATATATTATTGACATCTAAGTTAACTTTTTCCACCTCTTCTACTTCAAAACTCAGGTAATATTCGAGTCTACTGCAGAATCAGGCCATCATTCCGAGCTGAATCTAAGAATGTTATTGACTTCATTGGGGAGGATGGTTCTCTATTCATTGTTGATCCAACTAAATCACTAAAAGATGGAAGGAAAGTTTTTCAGTTTAATCGTGTGTTTGGCCCAGCAGCTGGCCAAGGTAGAGTTCCATGAGCTAATTTTTATAAATAACTTGTGCACCAATTTGACTACCATTTTATTCTATCTTTCTTTCCATCTCGTTGAAATTTACTATTTTGTACTCAGATGAGGTTTTTAAGGACACTAAGCCATTGATTAGATCTGTGATGGATGGATATAACGCATGTATTTTTGCTTACGGTCAAACTGGATCCGGAAAGACTCACACCATGGTAAGATACTTGTACCATTGTGCTTTGGTTTGACCATGTATCTATTACTCTATTTTATCTAATATATTTGAAAGGGTAAAAAAAAAAAGGCATGATGACCATTGAATTTCACATTGGCCATGGACTGATGCAATAAAAAAGCAACGACTGCTTGCCGGATATCCATTTAATATTCCTTTTTTCTCTGTGGCAGAGTGGTCCCTCAGGTGGAACATCTAAGGATATGGGGATCAATTATCTGGCTCTTAATGATCTGTTTCAATTGTCTAACGACAGGACGGACATTATGAAGTATGACGTTTATGTTCAAATGGTTGAGATTTACAATGAACAAGTAAGAGACCTACTTGCGGAGGACAAAACAGATAACAAATATCCTTTTTCTTATGGATCATTCCTTTAGGGTCATAAACATTTTTATAATGTTATAGAAAGCTTATTCGTTTCTAGTCTTTTCTTTAAATCTTACTATTTGCAGCTAGCTTTATTCCTTAACTGATCATACAATTGAGATTCGGAGCTGCAATGATGACGGATTGAGCCTTCCTGATGCTACCCTGCGTTCAGTGAAGTCTACAACTGACGTTCTGAGCCTCATGAGACTTGGTGAGGTTAATCGTGCCGTCAGTTCCACTGCTCTCAACAATAGGAGTAGCCGTTCCCATAGGTCTGTTTTCAGGATTTCTCTTAGAATGCTTTCAGAGCTTAAACCATAAAGTAGTTGTGTTTAGTGCAGACACCGACAAGTTTGTTTAACATGTGTATCAGTGTACTTACCGTGCATGTTCATGGCAAAGATGCATCCGGTAACACCATTCGCAGCTGCCTGCATCTGGTAGACCTTGCCGGAAGTGAACGAGTAGACAAGTCCGAAGTCACAGGGGAAAGACTAAAGGAAGCACAATTTATTAACAAGTCTCTTTCTTGTTTGGGGGATGTGATCACAGCCCTGGCTCAAAAGAATTCCCACATTCCCTACAGAAATAGCAAGCTCACACTTCTCTTGCAGGATTCCTTAGGTACACCCTAGCATCCTATCGTTTCCGATTCTCACATTTTTATACAATGAGATGAGATTATGTCACATAAGAAGGGTCTTCAGGTTCTATCTTGATATTTTACCAATTGGCAATATTTTATTTCTAACAGTGTTTTCCTATTTGGAAATTGCTGCATTAGGTGGACATGCTAAAACGTTGATGTTTGCTCATGTGAGTCCGGAAGCAGATTCCTTTGGTGAAACAGTAAGCACTCTAAAGTTTGCGCAGCGAGTTTCTACTGTGGAACTAGGCGCAGCCCGATTGAACAAAGAAAGCAATGAGATTATGCAACTTAAAGAACAGGTAAGAATGCCTACCTAACGTCACGCCATTTGGTTACTTCCATGAGAGTTGGAAACAGTTCACTCAGTATCATAGGTTGCTTGGCACTTCTGAAAATATCATGTTTAGAGTCACTGATTTCTAAACTCGAATGAAATCACCCTAAAATGGTTTTCCTTCGCTACATGTGATATTAGGTTGAGAACCTTAAGCTTGCATTGGCAAACAAGGAAGCTCAGAAAGCAATGTTCAATAGAACTAAAGAACCGTACACTCCATCAGAGAAACCATCAGCAAGAACTCCACCACGCCCTCGAAGACTTAGTATTGAGAATTGCAGCGCCACAAGGCCTGACAAACCAGCGAATCCCGAGGATAAAATTGGAAATAAATCACCATCTTTTATGCCTCCTCGTTCAAGGAGGTTAAGCTTGGAAGGTTCAAAAAGCGTAAAGAAAGACAGCGTGCAACAAAAAGTATCAGCCGACGTTAGCAAAATTTTACAGTATGAGCCAGTGTCTCTGCAGAAATATTCACTGCAAGATCCTGAAGCAGCGACGAAGCTAAATGGTTATTACAGCAATGGCAATTCCAGGCCGGAGATGCAGGCGAAAACTCCTCGAAGCCCTACGAGCATCGCCTATCAGAGTGGCCATTACAGCAACGGCAATTCCAGGTCAGAGTTGCAGGCGAGAGCTCCTCGAAGCCCTACGAGTGTCACCTATCAGAGGAGATTGATAAAGGTAGATAATGGGATCCAAATCCATCCTCTTAAGCTACCTCAGACACCCGAACCACAAATGCTAGTTAGAAACGATGCGCATATATCGGTGGAGACAGCAAAGGTGATCAGCAGCACAAATGGAAAAGGATCCCAGATAAGAAGATCCTTGCGAACGATTGGAAAACTTATAGGCCCCGATAAGAGGTATGTGTGTGTGTAGCAAGCATAGTTTTGATAATCTTCACTTTGGTTGTGACACTATATGAAGCTTTTCTCCATCTTTCAATGTGAAATTGCAGGAGCCAACAAAATTTGGTTGAAGTAAAGTCTCCAGTCAAGGGAATAACCTATACAAATGATGTGAAATCATCACTAACATCTGTCGAGAGGACACAGAGGAGGCAATCTCTAACCGGCATTCAAGGGCCTGTCAACTCCCGCAGAACTTCGCTAGGCGGAAAGCCAGTGCCATGTAAGTTTAAAAATAAAAAATAAAAAAAAAACCTTTAGAAACGTCATTTCACATATCTAAAGTGATATGAAATATTTATCAGTCATGTGTCTGTTATATTCACTAACTAAGTTCATTGTTTTTTGTGTCATTTATTTGTAGATGAGAAGGAGAGAAATGCTAGAACTCCTCCTCCAGCCACCTCCAAGACTTCAAAACGGTGGCTATAGTTAGGCTTAAGCCATGATCATTGCCAGCAGCAGTGCTTTGACTCGAAACGGCGGCTATATTAGAAGAATCAAGCCGACGAGTGTTGCTTTTACTCAAAGCACACCAACAAGGATCACTCTTACTTAGTTTAGGGGACAAGCTCCAATTTAGTGGGAGTTTTTTGCTTTTCTGTTCAAGAATCATTGGTTTTTTTCCATTCTTTTATTTCTTTTCTTTTTCTCTTCCATTTTTTCTTTCGTGGAGGGATGATTTTGAATCAACATTTCGCAAAGATTGATCAAAAGTACATGTAGATATTTCAAGGAGAGCCATCTGCACCTTTTTCCAAAGGGGGATTTTCTTGTAATTATGACGTTGGGATCACAAAAACACAAACAATTTTTTTTAAAAAAAAAAAACCATAATTTTACAGTTCATCTTATTAACCTCCAATTTTTTTTTTCTTCTTGTCAATGATGGTACTTTTGTTTGACATGTCTTAACATGCCTAAACCTATAATTACAATGACTGAAATTATAAGCTGATTATGCATCGCGCTACAAACAACTCTTTGATATTTGGTCCTTATGGCATAGATATCCTAGGCCCTATGTTACATCAATGCAAAATAGGTTCATAGAATACTAGAGAAGTAGATATGTTAAAATTGAACAACATTGCGTGATGTTAGGTATGCTTTGAACGCAGTTTTGAAGCCCATTTGTCGGTACCCCACATGCTTGGCTCTTGGACAATAAGGTTCTTCCATGTGACCAGACCCATATCACATGATGATTGAAGCTTAGTCATTTTCACCTTGGATTGTGAATTTCTCCTTTAAATAAAACATGAATTTTACATTTTTTTCAACTTTTTTTTTGAGTAAATTATTTTCCCCCTTCTTGCATTTCTTACTTAAACGGATAGTTTCTTATGAAAATTTTACACAAGTTTTTTTTTTATTTACGAAAAATACTATAATTCTGTTTAAAATACCCATCAAGTGAAGCAAGTTCAAATGAGAAAAATGTGGTTTAAGTTATTTAGGAAAAGCATTAGAAGTTTATATATCAAAATGAACATTCATTTTAAGTTATTTATGTGCCTTTTTTATTTAAAAAAAATTCTTAATTTTAGAGATCACTTAATAAAATTTACATTCAATTATCACAAATCATTTATGATTAAACCTATATTATTAAAATTCGTAAAGCTTGATAATGTTTTTAGTAACAATTTTATATAAATTTGTAATGCAATATAAAAAAATGTAATAATGTAATCTGTAGTTTGACGACAATGCATGCAGTGTACCACCTCTCCATGGGTTCATAACCGTTAGTGGTCCCCATTAAATGTGGCTAAACACAGATACCACGTCACATGGTTCATAATGTACTTGCCCATACTGAGATACTAGTACTGCTACAATAATAGTGCTTTGCTTTGCACTGGATAATATCTTCACACGCACAGCACAACCCACGAGGGGTAACATTCGCACATGACACAATACGCCAATTACAGTTTTATATTATATTACCCTTTTTAATAAAATATATTATAAAAATTGTGTCTGTTTTAAAATATATTATAACAATACATCTACTGTTGTTAGCATAACATCTATGGTCACGTGGTGAAATCACGTCATATTCGTCAATCCGCTAGATGAATTTGGTCATGATTCACCTAGTAGATTGACGAATATAACATGGCTTCACCACGTAACACGAGTGTCATATTAATCAAAACAAATGTATTTTTAAAATAAAAATATTTTTATAATATATTTTATTAAGAGGGACAATACATTAAAAAAAAAACTGTCAATTATGACCCTTGGATTCCTCTAACCTTGTTTTCTACAAATATTTTTCTCTGGTGCCCTTCCATTGGTTTTCAAACCGCAATATACAGTGTATTGGGGGAGATAAATTATAAAATGTGAATGGAAAATATAAAAGCAGTATAACAAAAATATATTTTATGTATGATATATCATAAATAAAATAACATCAAAATTAAGAATTGACAAGATTAATATCGTAAAGTTAAAGAATGAGGTGGGTAACCATAAGGATGTTGGGGAGGTAATTTTAAAAAAAAATAATAAAGAAAGAATTTAGAATTTAGAGTCTTATCAAAACTTATATATATCATATCGTGCGGTATAATTTGTATTGTAAATTGTGAAATTTGTCAAATGATTTGAATGATTAGGACTAAATTAATCAATTCTTTTAAGAACCAAAATTAATGTTTACTTCAAAATCTTAAGGATTAAAAAATCAGAAGATAACTACTGAAGAATCCATAAATCTGTTCAGAAAACATTTTGTAGCTATATATATATTAAAGTGTTGGCAGCCTTGCATTACTCTGATTTGCTTTATCAGACAGTAATAATTTTAAAGAGATAAACAGCTCCACATCTTTGATATCATTGGTGAAAACATATCCACTTTCCAAAAGAACTGACCGATCAGGCACAAGTTCCATTGTCAATTGTGTCCCACAAAATTAGTCCAACAAGAACATGCATAGGCTTCCCCAATTTCTTTGAACAACTGCCCTTTAAAAGAATTTTAAAATGAAGAGAAAGGAATCTTATTAATAAATTTATAAAGTAAAATATGTAAAAGATTTTTTAAAGTGAAATTCTTTATTTTAAATAATAAAATAAAAAATCTCATCATTAAATTTATAGAGTAAAATGTAATAATTATGAATTTATTAATAAAATCTCTCTCTTACTCCATCCATCTAATTCCAGTCCCTTAAGTTTATTCCATAAATGTATACATGTATACATATGGCTCTCATTAACGGATTAGAATTTTAGAAAGAAAAAGCTTTTCCCTTCTCAAAATACCATAACCATTGTTTGGACAAACTGCACAACCAACTCTAGCATCACCATATAATTCAAAACCAAACACATTGAGGAATTGAATATGAAACGAACAATGACGTTGTCCAAAATATTTCCCCTCAACGCCAGAAAGAAAAGTTGCCGCTCATCTACTTTGTACTTACACATGTCATCATTTTATTTCTAAACGTTTGCTGTACACCAAAATATGTAGCAAAGAATGTTCATGGCTTCAAAAAATTTAGTGTGATCCGTCTCAAATATTGGGATTCGATTTGGAGATCGTGTGATCATAAGCGCGACGCAGCCTCTTCCTGAATCTCCGGAGGTCTAATGCAACATTCTGGCTGTCAAGATAGATCTTCTTAGTGTATTCCCAGCCCTTGTTGTTAATGCTATCCGGGTCTCTCAGAATAGGGTCATTCTTATCGTACATGGTGTACAAGGAGCTCTCCTTAGGATGAATTTGGTAGCCTATGTATTTCAAACCGAGCTTCCTCGCAGGCTGCCCGTAATAGGTCTCCGCCGCCCACGTGGTGCCCAGCGGAACCACTTGGATGAACACCGACCCGGGCCTCAGGAACATGAAATGTGTCATTGCGGCGCCATGGACCCCAATCATGACATCGCTATCGTTCAGCGAGCGATAGATCTTGGCCAGTTCGGTCGTTCTGTCGGGCTTCAACACTTGCACTTGAAACCCGATTTCCCCTGCAGTCTTCACCAGCAAATCCTCGTTCGATATAGCCCTTGATCCACTCCTAGAGAGAACAACCAGCTTTGGTTTCTTCATTGGGTTCTCCTGCTCCACTTTTTGCTTCATGTGTTGCTGTGAGGATGGGGATAAGGATGAGATTTGTGCTTCCCTGTCTTCATCTTCGATTAGGCTTTTAATCCTTGGCCGATATGCTTGATCCATGAGGTTCCTGAAGTCAACAATGCTCTTGTTACCCTGCATCAATGCAGGGTCCACGGTGAGTTCATCGTGGATTCTTAGGCCGACGATCGCTTCCGGGAAGCAATGTGTCCTGTTGTCTCCGCCGAAATCGATCGCCGGATAATCCGAGAGGCGGGAAAGGATGTCGCCGTACTTCATCATCCACCAATTGTGATACTCGAGGATCACGAACACGACCTTCTTGTTGAAGTGCTGGGAGGTGATGTACAGAGGCACGATTCCGTCGTTGAACTCGTGGTAGACGTTGCCGGTGTACCCCCCGTTGGAGAAGAACACCGCCGGAACATTGTGCTGGACATGGCAGCCGTGGCCATTGGGACCCAACTTCACCTTCTTTGAGATGAGGTTCAGCTCATCGATGGTGTCCATGACGCTTGCTTCCCATTTCCGAGTGTAGGGCCTGATCTTTTCGTGTTGGAGAAGCTGATCGTCCTCTTGGGCTCCGTCGCCTTCACTGGCGGTGCTTGAAACATTGTTGAAGCCCATTGAGTTGTAGAGGAGGATTGAAGCGGATGCAGAGTGTGTTCTTATGTCGCCTTTCATCGTACAGATATCGGACCTATGGCCGCTTCTATCGCAACATATGGTTCCTGCATTTCCAATTAAGGAAGCATGGAAACACCATAATTAAACATTAATCGTCCATCAAGTTCATGATTAAAAGAGGATACTTGGCTCAACTACATACATAGTTTTCACCAAATCATGTAGCGTGTTTGGATTTCAGTTAGGTAGTCCCAGAATCAATACTCATATCCTTAACATGAAAAAAAGAAGCCACAGTTGATTCTGTGGCCAGCCCCACCAGTTTTCCAAGCATGCACGGTGTGTTTTGGTCTAAACCAACAGGATCCAATTTAATAAAGCAACCTCCTTCATTATGTTAATACAATATGGTTGAGCATCTAAAATTGGGAAAACAGAGAGGGAATGAAAAACTACTACAAGATGTAGGCAGAAGGAAAGGCAAAAAGAACGGTTACCAGTAGGAACCGAAGAACACACGGAAGCTTTAACATCAACCCCATCTCCGTTCCCATCGTTTGCAGCTCCAGCAGAGTCTGAAACAGAAAATAAAAAGTCAGAGGAAATTCAGGTACGAACAAGAAGAAGTGAGGAGGAGGAGGAAGGGGAGGTTGCTTACAGAGAAGAGAGAGAGTGAAGGAGGGTGGAAGGAAGAGCGGCGCGAAGGCATAGCAGCAGGAGAGGAAAGTGATGAGGAGGAGGAGGAAAGACAAGAGCTTAGGCCTCGTCCTCTTGTAGTTACAATCGAAGGAGACAAGGCTCTGTGACTCCTCGTCCGAAGCAGCCTTTCTGGGATGCTGGTGGTACCTGTGGTACTGGACCATTGTTGTTGTTGTTTCTTGTTCAAGTGTTGAAGCCGAGGAAGAGAAGCTTTGAGATGATTCCTTTCTCTTCTTTTTTCTTCTTTTTTGTTCTTGTGATGGGGAGAGGAATAAGAGAGCGTGGAAAGACGGGGTTTTGGAAAATGGTGACAGGGGGAGAGAGCCAAGTGTCTGGGGGAAACTCTCCCCTTTTTATTTTTAATTTAAATCTTTTAAAAATGAGAAACTTATTTTACAGTGTGAACTAAGCTAATTTCATTTTTATTATTTGTTGCTGAGTGTTCCCATTCTTTTCAGTCAACTGCGTCAGCCGCGTATTCCAGACTACTCGATTCAATTCAATTGACGCTGCCTGCTCTTTTAGTAGTGCCCCTTTTCTCGTGCCAATGATGTTTATGTTAGACGAAAACTCCACCACATTGCCTTTGGGAAAATTAGTGCCTTCTAATTTCTTGCTAGATTATCATAAAAATTTTCTATAATTTATACGTGAATATATAATAGACAAAGTCACTTTTAATATATTTTCTATAATGATATTACAAATTATTTTAATAGATAAAACCACCTTTTAATAAAGGATAAAAAGGAGAACGCAACTCTTACCTTTTCATTCTGAAAATAAATAAATAAATCATGATTCATATAAAAGACACTGTTAAATAAAATTCTTTTTGACTTACTAAAATTACATGTAGCCATTAATACCAATGATTTTAGCTATTAAAAAAGAATATATATATTAACTTAAGGAGAAATCCTCTAACTTAAGATATAAATTGAACAAATTATGCTGAAATCTTAAGTCATCAAAATTAGGTAGTTAAATTGAAAGGGAGAAAATATCAAATGTTACGTTTGGTTTGGTTGTTTGTTTCCTTCTGGAATCCGGTTGGCTATCCACCCTCTAACGCGCAGGCACAGCAGGCTTCTTAAGTCGTACACTAGTGCTGTCATTTCAAGTAGAACAAATATTCTTTTTCTATAATCTTTTAAGATAATTCCTAACCTGACTAATTACGTTACCAAAAAATTATGGATAATATTTAAGAACGAGAGGGTTTCTAACCTGACTAATTACGTTACCAAAAAATTATGGATAATATTTAAGAACAAGAGGGTTACATGTATAATAATTTTTGGACAATATGTAGATAATCTTCTTATAATAGCATGATTCATATTATGAAAAGAAAAATAATATGAGTATGATAAGATTCATACTTTTGCGAAAATTGTCTAAAAATTATTAAAATTATTATATATGTAGCATTCTCCAGATAGGAAGGAGCAATTTAATAGTGTGTTGCAGGGAAATAGTGTAAGTAATGATCTAAGTTAAATTCAATGACTCTTTATCATAGTTTTTTATTATAGAAATTTAAATATGATTATGATCATGATATAAAGTTTTTTAAATTAGATGAAATATAAAATATTTTTTCTTTATTATTACCATATAAAATAGTTTAATATTTTGAAATTGTCATTCTTAGAGTTTACTATTTTGAAGTTCACGATCTAAAATTTGTGATCGATGCACAAATGACTATTTTTCTTACAGAAACCTCTAAACTTGCTAAAACTCATGATATAATGATAGATTAAAGGCATGTTGAATATATTATCATTATTATTAGCAATTGAATATAAGAGCATGCCGAACCCATATGATATAGTGATAGATTAAGGGCACATTGAACTCATATATATACTGATAGATTAAAGGCACGTTGAACCCAATGGCACAAACTAGACATGGAGTCTTATAGGTATGCATGTCTGGTCTGCATTAACCTACACACATAACAAGCTACACACAAAACCATCTCATGAGCATCGTCTGAATACTATTTGTCTGGATGGGATCCTAACCTTACCTGTTAACATTGATTCGTGTATCCACAGTTCTATTTGAGTTACTGATTGTATGGCTTGTTGAATTATTTTCGTTGTCTAAGCTGCCTGAGTTATATGAGTTACTACATATATTGTCCTAACGTCTGCATGTTATGTTGAGTGGTTACTGATTATGTTGATTACTATGTATAGTTCTTTTAATAAGCTATTTACCTATCTGAACTACTATAACCGAATAATCTAACAATGCTAAATGGGTTGCCGCGTGCTCCACCTAACACTGACTGACTAACTTTTGACAGATGACTGTTGGTTACTCTGAATGATTGTACTAGCTGAGTGGGCTGACTACCTTGACTAGTGACACTAGTTAAGTAGTTTGACACCTCACGTCGATCTTATTATTTATATGATGACTAACTACTCTAACTACTACTACTATCTATTATGGCTACGCTAGTTATGGTCCTGCGACGACTGACTACTCTAGGAAGACTACACTGGTTAACGATTCTAACATCTTACAATGACTCTAACTTATCTCTATTGATTAGCTGACCTAAACTTATTAATTACGTAGACTGATTAGTTTGACCTCTATTAACGATACAACTTAGCCTACACTGTCTAGTTACTTAACTACGATTTTGTTGTCTGAATACGCAGTTATTACTATCTTACAACCATTGGCTATACTGGGGCGACACACTGCTAAATACTACAAGTTACCACCTAAATCAATATAACTAGGCTGGTTGATTGTTCAATGACTATTAATGGTCTACTAGATATATACTGAGCTAACTATTAATGTTCTACTAGATGTATA
This sequence comes from Nissolia schottii, assembly GCA_003254905.1. Taxonomy (NCBI): domain Eukaryota; kingdom Viridiplantae; phylum Streptophyta; class Magnoliopsida; order Fabales; family Fabaceae; genus Nissolia; species Nissolia schottii. Next base: position 38,145 of record QANU01084176.1, on the reverse strand, counting down.
CTAAGCTAACTATTATCGGTCTACTAGATGTATACTAAGCTAACTACTAACAGTCTACTCGATATATATACTGAGATAGCTATCATGAAATCGAGACTAGGGTGCTGATACTATACGGACTAACTATTGGGGTTACTAGTGGTTACCACTATACCGACTAACTGCCCTGAAACTATTAACTAGGCTGACATATCTACATCGGTTACTAGTTCGAAACTATCTTCTAGCTGCAAGAACTATGCTAGATGGTTGGGTATGTGGATGCGCTAAATCTGGGGATAGGACTTATCGAGTACGCTAAACTCGTGTCAAGAAATGATCTTATACAATCGATCTAACTAATATGGAACCCTAAGTCCGTTATCTTATGATTCACATGGTATACTGATTATTATGTTAATTATCTTGGCAATCTAACTGCGACACTTTCATATTGATCTGATCGTTATATCTATATAATCTATATTGCTATTAATTATGGAGAACCTAGCACTATCCTAACATGTTATACCTAAGCATGTAAGTCTTTACCTAGGCCTACGCATACCAAAGTATTATGTTAATAACATGAATAACATAAAACAATAAAGCACAACGGTCACTATTGACGGTACTAAAGCGGCATTACCCATTGGGATCTCCACTCACCTGGAATGGTCAGAGACTAAGGAATACTAACACTAGAAGCTCTGAGTGGCACAGAGTTAGCACCTAGATTGGCCAACAAACACCATACTACGAGAAAGTAGTAAACTGGAAGGGATACAAACACCATACTATGTAGCAAACTGGCATTACTACAACAAATCAGCATCGTCACGGTGGTTAGTGACTGCCACAACGTTACCACTATCAGGACCTACTATTATAAGCCACCTGAAAAGACTAGAGGACCTACCTTATGTGGAGGCATTGCTTCCCCACAACTGAACACTTAGTAATTGAGAAAAAAGTCTCAACAATGAGTGCAACCTTATGAGCTCTAAAGGAATTAGCAACTAGAGTTTTACTAGGGGGTTCTATTTATACGGGAGTCACCATTCCCCCCCTCAAGCAACTTAGGCATAGTGGGCTCTAAGCCGTGTACCGCTACAGCGGTATTTGACTGCTACAACGGTATATGACCACTGCAACAGTCCTAAGTTGGGGTCACCATTGTTCGAAGGTTCCATGGCCCCTCCTGTGGTCCCACGACCCTCCCTAGGTCATACCAACCCTTCCTAAGGGTACCTAGAAAATTAGGTCATCACATGTGTGTGTGAGTAAATCATATTATTTTTAAAAAAGTTCACTTTAATTTCATTTAATGTGTTTTATTCTTTATTTTATTAATTAGTGTTCTTAATACACCTATTATCAAAATCATTTGCATAATCTTTAGAAAATTAATTAATACAGACCATTATTATAAATAGCATTTATTGAATGTGATAAATAATAAATAATATGCCTTCTTCATTTAATAATATGATAATGACTTAAATATGTTTTGGGTCTTCGACAAATCTCAATATTAGGCTTAAATCTCTTAAAGAGTTTTATTTTAGTTTTATATTTTAGTCAAAACATATATGAAATTCCATTGTTTTAATCTTTTATTCTGAACGCGGCAAAATATATTGCAACGGTTATTCCAGCGATTGTTAAAAACCATCGTAGAAGGGTTTTCCGACGCACAGGATCGCGCCAGGTAACCAACCGAAATGTTTGAGCCTTCTTGGCCCTTTGACCAATCAAGAAAATATGTATTATATTTCTTGTCAAGAGTTGTATTAATGAATCATGGTTTTCTTGAAAAAACTGTTCAAACGTAAGCGTTATAAAAATATAATCTGTTGCAAGGCATACGTACTCAATCAATTAATTAATGCTATCAAACAAGTTTATAAATCAGCGCGCGCGCACGCACGCAAAAAAAAACAAGTTTATTAATTTATGAGTCTAAGTTTTTAAAATGTATTATGTAGACGTTTGTTTAAATAAAAACATAATTATATCAGCAGATGAAGATGTGCCATTGCGTAGTATTTTAGCATTTACTTTCCAAAGTATTTATTCATTTTACTAAATCAAATTCTTAGTAATTCAAGCAAACTGGTTCCCTTCCTAAAGAGTCTTGATTCGAGACTCAAGAAGAAAAACAATCATATATCAAAAAAGATAACTACAATATTTTTAGTTGTATTAGTCGATCTCATTAATAAAGGAATCTAGATAATAATATAGAACAAGAAAATTCTTAGTAATTATTTTTAAATATTTAATTCTTAATGAATAATTTATCACTTATCGTGAGTTCAACTATTCCTAAGAAATATTAATCAATATTGTCAAAAATAATTACCATGAATTAAAAAAAAATTGCACGAGGAAATTAAGCAATGTTTAGTTTTTTTTTTTTAACGTGAATTAAGCAATGTTAGTGGCTCTGCCTAGATTATGGAAACCTTAATAATGCCAGAAGCAATCCAGATTGTCAGTTCAAGGACAAGGATTGATTCCAAAATCGCCATCTAAATATATACATTCTTGAATAGACTCAAAAGCTCTCTAAACAAGAATCTTCTAATGGTACCACTCTACAATATGGTAAGCCATGCCAGCGATTGAAGTATACAGTGGCAATTAAATTAGTTAAATAAATAAATAAACAGGTAGCCTAACATTTCCTTTGAACAGATTAACACATAAAGAAAAATGGTGGATAGCTAATCAATGTAGAAGAAAAATTCCACTTTTGAAAATGTCATATATATATATACATATAAATATATTTTGAAAACTTATATTAAATTAATTTATATTTAAACTTTTAGTGAACAACTTTTCTTTTTATTATAAAAGTAATTTTATTAAGTAGTTTGTACAATAATGTAATTTTCTAATGATATGAATATTAAAAAATAGAAATTGAGAGAATAATTAAGTTGAAAGTTTACATAAATTAATAAATGGACTACTATATATTAGCATAATAATATATAATTAAATTGTATATGTAATATACTTAGTTGACATTTTTCGTGTAAATTAATCTAGTTGGTATCTCTTGTACAAATTTTAATAATTAGAGTGACCTAATTTGGTAGTTTCAATCATGAATAAGGTAATTAATTTATTTTTATGAGGTCTAAATGTATACTGTCTCCTTTTTGAGGTTCTATATGCTTTTTGAGGTTCTATATGAATAAAGTAATTAGAGTGTATTTAGAACACGTTTGAAAATCAATACAAACAATTTTTTCCTCATAAAAAGTTTTTTGTAAATAATCTAACATGTTTGGGTGTGATGTGAAAAAATTTAAAGTTATTTTGTATTTAAAAAAAAATTATTTTTTAAAGAAAAAAAAATCTAAAGCAACTTTTTGGACATATGCTATAAAAATTAGAAAGAGGTCATAACTTCCCTTTTTTATACATATTTTTTAAACAGAAATACTACTCTTAAAAATTAATGTCAAGTACTCATCTATTTATTATACAAATCCTTTACGAATGGTCTCAGACATATTGTCGAAAGGAAATGGAAAAAACAAGAAAACAGCGAAATTAAGGGTGCTTTTATGGCCTTGGATTTGGGGGAATCCGCATAAATTGTTCAAAAGCGAAGCTAATGATGCGCTAATTAAGGCATTAGGCATCCAGGCCTGCACTTCCCTTCCATGTAGTAGATGTTTAGAACTTTAAGAATAAAATTTAAATTTAAAAACTTATAGCATTGAGGTTATTAATTAAAAATTGATTTATTATTGAAAGAGATGTCATATGATATGATGCATTGTCCTTAAAAATTCCATTCTATTTCGGCCGCGGGATTTCCATAATTCTATAAGCTCATTCAAATGTCTAAAAATGGTGTTTGGTTGTGCGGCATTCTTAAATTACACAAGAAATTTGTGGTCCTTTAGATGTGTGAAGAGAAATCGTTTGTGCGGCAAAATATATATAGTAGTCAATAATAGTCTTTTTTATTTTATTTACTAATTCACTTTGTACTACACGTGGAATATTGAAAAAATAATTAAAAAATCTAAAGTATAAGAAAAATTAATAATGTTATACACAATTGCTCATGTTTAATATAAGTGATTAAAAATACTAGTGGATCGTAGACATTTCGTGCTAGTCAATCTAAATATTTTTTTTATGGGTTGTTGATATAAAAGAAAACATCAAATCTAAAAAATGTAAACAAAAAAGGGAGTGTAAAAAATTAATAGAAATACATTGTGAAAAAAAATGAGAGGTAGTGGTTGAAATAAAAGATGAAAAGTGAAAATTATTTTTTATTAAAAAAAAATTGAAAGAAAGGGATAACGGCGTAGTGAGTGGGTGAAAATATATATATTTTTTAATTATAGGGGCATCGTTAGTTAATTATATTTTCAACTTTTTGAAAATCTCGAAAGACAATAATGCATCTGAATCTTTTTATTCCTCAGATCCACACCCCCCACAGTTCCATAAATTTACATTATATAGCCAATAAGGTAATGGTTAAAACAAATTAAGATCGTTAGTCCTCATAGTGCTATCCTTCATATATTATTTTTTTTTTTAAAAAGGAGTATAATAGAAGCCTTTAATCTTAAAAGAGAAAAAGATATAACATTCAACCAGAATGAGGCAAAATGTTGAAAACGATAAAGGCCATAATGGCGGCGCCATCCTTGCCTAATTCTTTCTTCCTCTATATTTTGACCCACCATCATTATCTGCCAAGTTCAACGAAAATAATAAAGGTGAAGAAAAATATCGAATCAATTAATGCTCGGTTTAATTGGGTTGAATAATAATATATATTTTATTGTTTATATGTATATATATATAATAGATAAAAATCACTTTTTATATAATATTTATATATTATTAGAGTTGTGAGAATATATTTTTTAACAAAATATATAAGTATTATGTCAAAATTAATCATTTTTTAATTTTACCTTTTTTTTACAATTTTCAAAAAAAAATGGAGAACCGATCCAGTTCGCCCATTCTCACTAATTTTTAGGACATGTAGTTTTTGGAGCAGATTGAATTGGACCAAATTTAGTTTCTAGTTCAATCGGTCGGACCGACCAGTCCAATCCAATTTTCAGAGCCATGGGAATAAGAACATTATTACTAACGTGATAACATTATTTTATCTAAAGTATTATTCATTTATATATTCACAATTGTCTAACACATGTATGCATGTGTGTAAGGTACTATTGATTTTGATGCTCAGACAAGATTAAACGTCAACCGGGGTTCAATAACAAGTTTCAACTTCACAAATCCTTATTTTTACTCTTATTATTTTATGTTCGGTCTAATCCGCGACTTCATAAACAAACACTTATCCATATAATGTTGAAAATTAATTGCAAATAATCATTTTTGTGCTTAATCAAGCGCTGCCAATGTTTCTTTACATAGCTGGCCCTTCCTAAGTTCGGGATTGAGATAGGTAGACAATATAAAAAATTGTCATTTAGGCTGTGTTTAGTTGCTAAGATAAAGCATCAATACATAGACATAAAACATAAGAGAATAAGTCAATTTTGTATTTTGTTCGGTGATAGTGTACAAGACACACTTATTTGTATTTATATGTTGTTTGGTTTAATAGAGATAAGACAAAAAATACACTTCAAATGACTTAAAATATTCTAAAAAAATATTATCCTAATATAAAAGGTTATGTCTAGAAAATACACAAATTTTTATGTCTGTCTCAATAAACAAATAGAATTTTTGTTCACATGTCTCAATAAACCAACCCAGCCTTGAGGTTATGATTATCACATTTGTGCTTGTGCATAAGTTTATATATACGCTATTTTGCACTGAAAAAAGTTTTCTCGATAATGGGGGATTTTATTTATATATTACAAATAAATATGCAGTATTTTAGTTCTCTTACAAATAAATTCGGTAAAGCGATTTGAAAGTAAATTATTTGAAACCTTACTAAATTCAGCAACAAAGTAATTAAAATTTATAGTTATTATTAACACATTGATAAGAAGGAATATTAGGAGTATTATAGAACATTACGAGAGCATGACGTGTGTTATGATAGAATGAAATATTTAGAAAAATATTTTATGTTAGTGAAAATTACATTCAATGAGATTTAAACTTAAGGACCTTGTATATACTATTAAAACTCCTTACTACTAGACCAATTTTAGCGGTTTAGAGTGATATGCGTTTGAGATGAAAGGTCTAAAATATCTTGAATTCCCTAAATCTAAGTATCTAGAACTGTGCTTGGTTTCAACAAACTCTAATGAAATTTATTTTGAGCCCCCATCATATTATATAACAAGACTTTGTTACCCAATAAATAAAACCAAAAAGAATTTGATACCCACATTCATGAACATGTTTCATCTATTACCTTTTCAGTTTTTTTACTTCTCTTTCATCCCCACTCACACAAACCATCTACAATAACCGCTAATGATTAAAAAAAAAAACCACTAATAAACATTGTCCAATATTTAACAGAGGCGAAAGAATGCAAAAGGGACGGAAAATTCAGCAATGAGTTTATAGTCTTTTAAGAGCAAATTAGTAACTTTAGGGAGTTATGGGTAACATGATCGAACCAACCATCATTGATTTAAGTTTTCAACCTCCTAAATTGGGCTTGGCCCAAGACACATTAAAGTTGTTGATCTGCTTAAATTTGATCTTTGGAGAAATTTTCCCAACCGTCCGTTTTTTATTTTGGGTCAATTCCCAATTGTCTTCATGGCACACATAAGCCCATCTATAAATTGATTGAATCACAACCTTCTAAAGAGAAGGATTTTTGTTTTTGGGAGTAGATTTTTGAATGTATTACCCAATGTCAGCCCAACAACCCTAGTTTTTTTCTCTTCCTTTTTTAGTTTTCTTGGTCTTGATTAAACTACCAACATCCAAACTCTATTATCATGGTTCCAACTAACTTGTCAATAACCCTTTACCAAAGGTAGGGATCTCCTAGCAAATTTTTTTTTCATTCTCAAAACTCAAACTCGGAAACATTGGTTAATGGATCAAAGCTTGTACCACCTTGACCAACTCTATGTTGGTCTAGTCTTTTCTCTTAGTGATGTAACTCAAACCTATCCAATTTTTCATTTCATTGTTTTTGTTTTCCAATGAAAAAAATGTACAATTGCAACTGCTGATTAACACACAATATGTTTGTATATTAAAGAACAATTTGTGTAAGTGAGGTGAGTATAATTGAGAAGAAAGTCATTTGTGTTTAATCCATTTTGCCTTTGAAGGTTAGGAATGTGAATACAAGTGGCCATGTAAAAGAAAGTAAAAGATTATGGCACAAAATAAGGAATGCATTTTGCAAAACCCCAAACCTGAATCAAAGCAGCTATTAACTGCGTAGCACACGAAGCAAAGCATGTCACAAACAATATACAGCAACAAGCATAATCACTAATCACCTTCATTCACAAAATATTTTACAACACCAAACAGACCAAAGTCTTGTTTGTAACATAATAAACATTATAAATAGTATAATAGCTAAACAAAGTATCTCACAATCACATACAATAGTTGTTGGTCAACGAAAAAGTATGTCAGATAGAAAGCCTTGGTTGCTTGTGTCCATGCTCAGGTATAAGGTTCTCAGATGCAGCTCTTTTTGGTTTCAACTGCAATGGAAAATGGTCAATGTGAAGCTTATTAGATCGCTCTCCTCTGCAGTGATCAGCAGATGTAGGTTTATGTGCACAAGCATGCGCACACCTACCTAATCCAAATTGTTAACAGTTAACTTTCAAGACTAACCTTCTCGGCACGCTGATAGATGTGTCTTAGGAGGATATTTTTGGCTTCCGTATTTATCACTGTCAGAAGAAATTTCAAACAGGTTAGGAAACCCTCAACTGAAGAAACACTACTGACCCTCTATTGAGCCTGACAGAAAATGTTGAATGGACATCTATTTCAAAACAATATCTACAACCCCATTTTTATTCCGATTTTATTTACAAGCCAAATATTTTTAAGTAATAGCAGTTTGGATCTTGAGGGCAGGTCTTGGCGCAACGATAAGGTTGCTGCCTTGTGACCAAGAGATCAGGGTTCAAACTTCAAATCATGGGAAAAATCTTTATCTCTTTACTTGTAGGGATAAGATTGCATACATCTACTCTTCCAAGACCCTACAAAGTGGGGGCCTCGTCGTGCACTAGGCTGCCCTTTAGCAATTTGGATCCTCCTCCAAAAACATGATCGATACAGTTCAAACAGAGTATCATCTATCAAATAAATACAGCAAAGCATTACAACATAAGTAGAAGAAAGTTTGCTTGACTACCTTGATCAGGTGGTGGAAAGGTCCTGTTGTGAGTAGGATGGTAAGTGACCGGTGGCATTTTCTGAATGAAAATAGAAATTTCATCGATAGTAATCAAACAGAAATCTATGAACACACTTCAAGCAAAATCTGTAGCAAGTTGCCTAAAAAATCGGTCCTTAAAACACTCATTCAAAATAGCAAATTAATCTGCATGCAACTTATCAGAAAAGCATTTTTTTCCTATTGATAACATTGTTGTTACAAAGGTGTATATAATTAGGATTAAGTCAGTACAAATCCAGATTCATTGGATGTATTTAGTAGTCAATCCCTTTGATCTAGTTTCGATAATTTGGCCCTTGGCCACCTTTACTATATCTTGTATTCTTGTATGCAAATAAAATACATATATTCATCTGCTTTGAGAAACATGATTTGCACAAACTTATGGCTATTAATGCCTATCATTTTCACTAACTCAACAATTGTTAAAGAAGTGCCAAATAACATAAAGCAACAGCTATGTACATGTCATGTAAGCAACTCATATGCTTCACCAAAGGTATCAAATAAACTCATTCAAAGTCAACAGTTACCAGATCATAAAATTTGTAACATATCTTTTGCCAGCAATTTCATAGATCAAGTTTACAGAAAGGATGAGAACAACTAAACTCACCAGAAGGTACAAATTGTAAAGACAACTAAAAATGTCAGGGTATCATGGAAATTGAAATGGCTAAAAGCTAGTAAAAAGTAATCTTTATAATATAAAGGGAAACAAAGCATTATCATAGTTTTCTCTACAAATTAGAAATAAAAGTAAATCTTTTCCGTCACTGAAGAATTGACTATTGCTACAATTTAAAGCAAGAAAGCCAAACATCGCAGTCTGATTTAAAGAGGCATCAATGACAAGAAATAAAAGGAAAAAAGAAAACCATCGTGCTTCAAAAGTTTCAGATTTTTAACCCTTTATGTTTTTTTTTTTCTTCTTTCAAAATTAGCAAAATACAAAGCAAATGAAATAAAATAAAATATGCAGTGAAGCTATAGCAGTTTGCGATGAAAAGGAGATCTTCCCTGAGACAATGCTTTGTATGACAATGCCGAACAGGTCAGTGTCAGGCCAACAACAAAATCGCTCCATAGCGTTAGTCCATTACTTTTATGAGTTACAATTTCGCAAGTTGCAGTGACAATCAATGCAAATAGATAGCAGCCAAGCAAAAACTCACAGAAGAGCTAGAATGATCCGAAGGCCGAAGCTGACTGAAGTTGTGAGGGTCGTACGATGGCCAATTACCGAGTAGAGAGTCCATTAAGTTGCCAGCTATCGGTCCGAATTTCAGAGAGCTCAGAGACAAATTAGCAGCGCGAGGAAAGACGGAGAGGAAGACAACAGCACAAAGGAACCCTCCCTAGAAACAGCCTGTTGCAAGTAGTGGATTGAACTTCATATGACTCATTACATAGAACGCCGATTTTCCTTGTCCCAGCTCCAAACCTTCCTAAACCCTATTCTACATTCCCATTTAGGGAAAGATTATGCTTATGACCTGCAATTTTATAACAATTAGGGATAAGTGAATTTCAATTGCATAACCTGAAATTGCCCGGATATTATAAAACAAGTTCTAACTTCAACCTTCCTCCCAATGCATGAAAATTGAAAATTTCTGGACAACCACATGATCAATAACCATTATTTTGCTTCAATATGCACCATAAACTTATCAGCAAATTCACAAAAAAAAAAAAAACGACGACGACAACAACAAAAACCAATCCTTTCCAACAATTTGCAAGCAAAAAAGATGATTTTCAATCCAATGGGAAAAAGATAAACACCGAAAAGGTATATATTGAAGCGTTTAGGAATTATTAAATACCAAATAAATAAATCATGTACATGATATATACCAGTTCCAAGCACAAAAACACCTTTAAAAAAGAATGGTAACAGTATGAGTGTAAGATAGGAGCTTCTTCCGAGTCCTCAGGTTCGGTGATTTTGTGTTTCAGATCTCTCTGGAAAGAACACGTCTACAACTTCGTCTCTCTGCTTCCGCTGGGGACAGACATCAAAGATGAGAATTTCGGCCACTCTTATATAGTTCCGTTGAGTTAGTACAAGGTGCCATTATGGCTGCCAAAACGGGTCGGCCCGCCCCGTTTAGGCCCGCAGGCCAAAAATATTCATATTTTTAATGTTTAGCTTATTTATGATTTGTTTGCGGGCGGTTTATTTTTTTTTTTTAATTAAAAAAATTGAAAAATTTAAAAAATTTAAAATAAATTATTTAAAAAATTTTAAAAAAAATCACAGGCTCACGGGTCGGACAAATTTTTTTTCAAATCTTCACGGGCCTATTTTTTGCATGTAAAATCCGTTCATTTAATCAGGTAAACGGACTGGACCCATGTTGTGCCTTTTATAATGGATTTTATTTTTATAAAAGATTCGTAGCAATCCATTGTTAAGCCCAATGAGACGGGGAAAAAGAGTACAACTTATTACTTAGGACACAAATTCAAAACACAATTTCAGGACACAAGTTAATAAAAAATGACCACCTAAAGACCAACAAAATAGAAACCCTCTCATCCAACCTCCAATTCCACCGTAACAACTCGGCAAGCTAAGGAAGAGTCTCATTAAAAACTTCCTAGAGAAAATTCAATAGAACAAACCCCTTGATTTTTTAGAAAGAAAAAGAGTACTCTTCCAAAGCAATTTAAGGGCCAACCTGAGAAAAAACCCCTAAACAAAAAAATACAAACACTGATCGCATAAGGTTATGGTTTACATACATACAAAATGTAACTCTTAAGAGTATCTTGCCCACATCAAACTAAACATCATGAGCAACACAAAACAGCATAGCATCTCTAATGTGACATTTTAACCACAGCTTGCATCCCAACATTATGTCTTTGTATCATTCTTCCACACTTTGGATTACCAACATAAGTAAAACACTCTTAAAAATTGGATAAAGCCTCTTGTACAAGCTCACATGTACTGAATAAAAGACTTTATTGACCCTGGTGCTTGACATCCAAATTATGTCTTCAAATATTGCATATTGCACACACCCCTGATAAAGATTGCATAGAATTGGAAACAACACAACTCCAACACCCTAGTTACCATCTCTCCATATAGATAGAATAGACTCATATATACCACCAAGTATGCCAATTTCGCAACAAGCAAACACAATATGCATTACAGAATCAAAACCTATACATGACTATACCATGGACAAAACAAAATACCTTAATGCAGTAAGGTACCACTTTTAGTCATAGTATTTACTTATTGGAGCATAATGCCCTCCATTGATGCAACCATAACGCAAATTGGCTCACTATTTCCTCATAATTCACTGGTTTATTCTCAAATATGTGACCATTACTTGCTCTCCAGATGACCCAAATAGACAAAAGTAAAAGTTGTCCACCACTCCCTTTTTTTTGGTCCTGTCATAGCACTCATTCAACCATGCTTCAAAGGAAGATTTCATTCTCCGGTGGTTCCCACGTCACGTTGCACTTCTTTATCCACGCATTCCACACATTTTGAGCAAAACCACATTTAATAAACAGATGGTCAATTCTTTCATCCTCCATTTTACAAAGGACATAACCACAATCATGATGTTGAAATATATTCTGAGAAAAGAGCTTATCCTTTGTATTAAGCCTTTCAAGAACCACAAACCATGCTAGAATTTCAATCCTTGATGGAATGAGACCTTCCCAAACTTGTATGGAATAGCTAAAGCTATTTATCTCTGAAGATTAAGGTTTCATTTTTTTTTTTTGGCCATTTTGATGACAGGCTTAACAAAAAATTCACCCCTTTCGTCATGTTTCCACACCACCTTATCTAGTGTGTTCATATTCCGCTTTGTGCAACGTAATGTTGTATGAAGATCGTCGAGTAATCTAAGTTCCCATTGAAAGAGCACTCGTCGCCATTGAAAGCACCATATCCATTCAAGGTCGTCCCAAGAACCACAATTCGCTACTTTACTAATCTTAAGGGAGGGTTGAGATAGAGTAAAGTCCAGGATACAAATCTCTCAACCATTTATCGCCCACTCAAAGGTCCTGCCAAAATAGTGCTTTGTTTCCATCTCCTAACTCCAACCTGATACCTTCTATGCACGATTCCTAAAATCATGCATTTTTATTACAAACATCCTCGATTCCCTACCACAGTCCACAATTAGACTTGCCAATGATGAACTTTGATCTTCCCTTCGATTCTATCCGATTACACGATTTCATCACATTCTTTCACAAAGGGTTGTCTTCCTTTGCATACTGCCTCCATCATTTATTACTTATGCGACGTGGTAAACTTGTCGTGCAGGAATCCACGGGGACTAATTAATTATGAAATAATCGCTAAACGAATAAATTGAAAGGAATGTTGTTTTGGTTGTTTGGTAACTATGACCTAAAAATTTAAGATAAAATTCAGAAATTGAATCACACAAAACGAGACAAGAATATTTGTGTTTAAGTCGATGAGAAAAACACTTAGGACATCTGGATTATCCTATTACAACGCTGCTAATTCAATCTCAACTATTCAGTTTATGACTCAATCTATAGTAAGTTAGAGCTCCTTTCCTAATTACTAGTCAAATAAGTAATTATCTTCTCATGAGTTGAAAGCATAATTTCTTAGCGTAAACTAACTCACTTGAATTCTAATTTGATCTAATAGCTCCCAAATAAGAACCGCATAAGTCGTAGTTGTTCCTCTCTAATTTTTGCTCAACTTATGTTATTTTAGTAGGCACATTCTCATACTCCCCTTCTCGAGTTGTGCACAAGGCAATAAATCATTTAATCGGTGATCAAGCGACCAAAAGAAATAAGTATAGCATAAAATAAAACAACGAACAACTAATAAATTGAATAACCTCAATTAAATTATCATAATGCAATAGTTTACACCATAGCCCTAAGTGAAAGGGAAATTAATTCATGTTCAAAAACATAATTATAAGTAGAAAATACATAGAGAATTTACAAGTAGTATTCCCAAAAATTAAGATTTATCTGCTCTCCTCGTTCTTCGATCTTGCTCATTGCGCTTCTCTAGGGTATCTTGCCTCATTTCTCTGTGTGAATGAATCCCCAATGCTCTTCAAAATCTGTTGTTGGAAGTTTTTGCCATACACTACTCGAGTAATGCTCCAAAAATTCTGAATCGAAGCATTCTGCCATGCATTACTTGAGTAGTTCTCCAAAAATTATGAATCTGAGCATTATTCCATGCACTACTTGAGTAGTGGCCCCCAAATTCTCAAATTTGTTCAGCACTTAACTCTTTGATGATTTTCAAACTCGAAACTATTTCAACAAACAGTTCAAACCATTCAAAAACATGTATGTTTATATACCAAAGACCATGGGCTAAGAATAAGATCAAAATGGACTAAAATACTCTAAGAACAACATAAATTACACTAGTTAAACAAAGTTTCCTCTACAAAAACAAAGCAAAGATAACTCTCATTGGAGATAACTCACTGCAAAGATAACTCTCATTGGAGATAACTCACTATGTCATAGGCTTTTTGGAAGTCAAGTTTGATAAGCACGATCACCTTATTGTTCTTCTTTAGTCATTGCACTGCTTCACACATGACCAAAGTGCCATCAAGTATTTGGCGCCCAACCATGAAAGCATTTTAAGTCTCACCAACCAAGTATGACATAACCGATTTCATCGTCCCAGTTTGAATCTTAGAAATGACCTTATATAAGCACCCAACCATGCTTATAGGTCTAAAATCATTAATTTCACATGCTTCACGACTTTTGGTATAAGAACCACTAAAGTCCTGTTGTTTTCTTTATCCAGCATCCCATCCGTAAAGAATTCAAGCACTGCCTCGCTGAACTATTTACCAATATAGGCCCACATCTGTCGTATGAGATTGAAATTAAATCCATCCATACCTGGTGCTTTTGACAGATCGCAAGTCCAAATAGCATCCTTGATTTCTTCTTTTGATGGTACGAACCAGCTATGAGGCACAAGATAGCTCATAGTGTCAAACCTCAAATTTTAGGGGAATTATTGTTTGTCGTCAATCGCCATGATCTCCACTCCTAGGTAACACCTAGGGGGTCTCTACGTTGACCTTGACTGGTCATCGTTGATGTCACATTAGCCCTTGTTGATACGGGCATGACTCATCTTGATTCTAATTTTGATTTCATTCAAGTTAGGTGTAAGGATGTCACCCAAGCAGGGCGGGGACGGGGAGCACCCTCCTGACCTCGTCCCCGCTCCCCCGTTCCCTGCCCCTGTTGCAGGGAAAAATTTTCCCCATCCCCGTTTCCCGCCACCCCCCGCGGGTGCAAAAAAAAGTCATCAAATCTTAAATAAAAAAATCAAGCAAAGCAAAGAGTTGTGGTCAATAAGAACAAACCTTTACCTGATGATGTTGGGGTGGTGTTGTGCAGAGAGTTGGTGGCGATGGCTAGTGGTGGCAGTTGGCGAGCAATAGAGGAGGAAGAGACGAGCAAGAGACAAGTGCGAGAGAGAGACGAGCGAGATACGAGCAAGCCACGAGAGGAAGAAGATGAGAGGAGTCGACTAACATTACAACGCTGCGAGAAAGAGAGGAGCGAGAGAGAGAGAGACACAAGTGGCGATAAAGATGAGATCGGGATGGGAAATCGGTAAGGTACATAACTGAGATGTGAGGTATGAGATTAGGTTTGTTTTATTTTTTTAAAATTAGAATAAGTGTGAAATGTCATAAAATGTATACACATATATAGATTTTTCAAATACTAAGTAAGGACATTACAGACTTTTCACATATTAACGGTCCTGCAAGGTGGGGAGTATGATCCCTGTCCCTACCCCCGCATGGAAAAAAATTCCTGCCCTGTGAGGTCCTTGCATGCTGGGATTCTTTGACATCCCTAGTTGGGTGTCTAACATAACGTTTAACCTATTCAGTTTAGCTAATGGGCCTTAGTCTTATTTGGACCTAGCACATAACAAAGTTTAGAGAGATTTTTACATGAACACAAATTTAGCCACCTTAATTTTAGGCACACTCACAATAAAAATAAGTCCTATTAACTTTATCCAAGAGACACTCCATCATTTGAGTCACGCCAACTTTACTATGATTATGCTCAAAATTAAGATGATAAACTTGTGCCTACCTAACAATTTTTCAAAACTCAGTTATGTTAAAATTCCACATGAAAAAGCTTTTTTTTTTGTCAAAAGTATACCTAACAACTTTATCTTTTAAATTTGATTTATATTCACAAATGTGGTTGAAGTAAACCATTTTTGGGATAATATCTACATTTTCAAGGTTTTTCTTCCAATGTAACTTATAATACTTATAAATATTTTACATTAGAAAAAAATGTCTTATCGAACTAAGAATAACCCCATGAATAAGCCATAGGTGACGTGCAATGTTACGTGGTCAAGAGCAATTAATCGTCTAACTTAATGGAGGACTAAATCCTACTAAAAAAATTTGTAAACAATTTTTTTTCAAAAATAAAATACAAAAATTGTAATGAAAAATATATTTAGCTCTATTCTATGACATTTCCCACTTATTTTAATTAAAAATAAAAACAAAAAGATAAACAGTTGGGACTTGCAAACCCAATCCCCCTTTCTCTCGCTCGCTCGTCTCTCTCTCTCTCTCTCTGGGCGCCGTGCCGGGCTCCTCTCGTGCTCCTCCTCTCTCACCTTCCTCTCCGCTTGCTCCCCTCTCGCCTTCCTCTCTCGTGGTGCTTCGTCTCTCTGTGTTAAGCACAGCCACCAGCTGCCGCCGCCGCCGCCTACTCTCTGCACGGCACCACCACAACATCATCAGGTAAAGGTTTGTGAGAACAGATTGTGGGTTAATTATTATTTTTTATTTTTATTTTTACGAATATCAGTTATTGGTGAATGCATGTGTTCTGTTTGATGAAATGCCTAAGGCAGTTTGTGCCTCCCTCTCACGGGTGTTAGGCGTTCATTGAAGTGGAAAATGGCACAATTATCGCTTTCAGTGGCCAAATCCATAGTAGAATAAGTCCAACCCCCTCACTGTCACTGTTTTCGCTTAGCTGGTGAGTGTGTGGAAAGAAGGAATGAATGAACCCACCCAACATGTGTATGCATATTGTAGTACTACATTTTGCTTAAGTTTCTAGTGGAAACTGAGGAAATTTGGAGGAAACTAACACCCCCCCCCCCCCCGCAATTCCGCTTAAGTTATTATCATTTCGGACAATTTATTTTTTTTTTTTTTATGCTGTGTTACCTTTTCTGTGCCAGGATTGTATGTTAGAGGTTATGTTTGTGAGGGCTCACATTACATTTTGCAATTGTGTCGAATTTTCACTATGACATTGTTTTATTTTATTTTATCATTATTATTATATATGTTTTTTCTCCTGTGTGATTTTTAAAATTTTCAATGTTATGTTAGTGAAACATCCTTCAATGGCATCCCAAGTCATACGCGAGTGGGCAGGAATCAATACATTCGCACCTGCTACCCAGACAAAGCTGCTTGAGCTCTTGGGAAAACTCAAACAAGAGGTTTTGCCTTTTCTATTTTTTATTTTTTAAATTTCACCCTTAATGCACTCATAAAGAAAATTGCTCATGCTCGTTAGTTTTATTGCACTACTACTATTGTTTACATGTTTTAGAGATAGTTTATATTTGGTTTGACAGAAGATTTTTCTCTATGTTTTGCCAGTTTTTAATTTTTAATTTTTGGGTGTAGAATGTGAACTCTTTGACTATACTTGTGATGGGAAAAGGAGGTGTTGGAAAATCTTCAATTGTGAACTCCATCATTGGGGAAAGGGTAGTTACTATTAGTCCTTTTCAGGTATGTGGTCGTGCTTTCCAGCGATGGTCGATATATGGTGGTTATTCCTTTATTTTACGCATGTTTATGTTTCTATGTGAGTGAAAATGTTTATTCTCGGAATAGTCAGAAGGGCCAAGACCTGTGATGGTATCACGATCAAGAGTCGGTTTCACGTTGAACATTATTGACACTCCTGGTCTCATTGAAGGGGGATACATCAATGATATGGCACTTGATATAATAAAACGGTATGCTTTTGTTTCATAGGTAGCATTCCGCTTTCAAATAATGTTTTTAGTTTTCTTTTTTTCTTCCTTTTACTGATTCATTGTTCTTTTTGGTTGCCCTTTTCTATTGTTTGGGTGGAATCTGTGTCTGTCTGAGTAGTTTCCTTCTGAACAAGACCATAGATGTTCTACTTTACGTGGACCGCTTGGATGCATATAGAGTGGACAACTTGGACAAGTTGGTTGCCAAAGCTATAACAGATAGTTTCGGCAAGGGAATATGGAGCAAGGCTATAATAGCACTCACACATGCACAGTTCTCTCCACCAGATGGACTGCCTTATGAGGAATTCTTCTCGAAAAGGTCTGAGGCTCTCTTGAAAGTTGTTAGGTCTGGTGCCCGGATAAAGAAAGACGCCTTCCAGGTAATTCACCTCTGTGAATTCAGTCTTGTCCTTCAAATAAATCTCAACTTGTCAAAACTATAAAGGTCTCAGAAGTTAAAAAGTGTTTGTATTTGAGTTCTTGTAACTGTGATCCTTGAGTGGCAAGACCAGGAATTGCCACTAAGTTGGTCCTATGCTTTCCAAAGGCATTCCCTTATCTCGGAATCTGTTTTCCTGGGTTGGTTATGGTGAGTATAGTTGCCCCATTGCTCCATTTAGGAAACTTGGCCAATTTATATATATGGTCTTTATGGTAAATAGCTGTGTTTTTAAACTTAGACTGGTCAGCCGGTTGAAGAAGATTAACCATGAACTGGTCTACTGATCAGCTTGTCTACTCACATGTTGAAATTAGATACACAGCTTGGCTGGTAGAACTGGTTCAATTTATTTGAGATTTTGCATAAATCGAGTAAACCAGGATTCTGGACCAGCATTGTTGGATGGTGTTCAACCACCATGCCAAGCTAGATCTTAATTTTAAAGCTTAATTTATTTTGTGTGTTATGGTATGCCCTATTGAGATAAAGAATATATTACAAAAGTCACATTTATTATAAGAGTTTAACCAGGGTGTTCTTAAAAGTTGATGGTCTCCTAGCCCCTGCCACAAAGCCATTCCTGTATCTGTTTCTTACTGAAGATTTTTAATTTTTTATCTTATCCATACTATGAAGTTAGTATGTTTGGTGTTATATGTATGTCATGAATCAATTCAAACAATTACAAGTATATGTTAATATTCTTTTTTTGTTCATATTTTTACATAGTATCATTTATTTATTTGGTATACATGCATGTATTAAAGTTCCGTTTTGTTCAACCTTAGTCTAATCTCAAAACCTTGTACCTCTCTTTTGTCTACTTCAAAGAGTGGTCCAGTTTTATGTAAACATTGGTAAGGAGGCACAATTTTAAATATTTGATTTGAGAACTTCTCGGTGTTGATTCATAATTGGATGTTTTTTCTGGTAGTAGCTTGGTTTTACATTGCCAATTGAACACTATTTAGTGTCGCAGACCATTTGAGTTTATGTTGAATTTTTTGTGTGCAAGTTTAAAGGTTTTAGTAGAGGTGAAGAGAGCAAAGCTTTGTAGAGGCATACTGTGTATTCTGTTGTATGGTCTATCTGGTTGAAGTGAAATGTATGTAATTTCAAGGGGAAACCTTATCTTTAAATTCTTATACACAGAAACTTTCGGGGTTTTCTTTCATTCTAAACAGGAAATCTCCTAATCCTATTCATAAAAAGGGGCAAATGTCAGTTTTTGGTTTTTTTCCCCCCTTGATGAAGCTGGCAGGATTTACCAAGAAATAGAATATAAACAAAAGGGAATACAGGAACAAGATAGAGGCAGAACTTAATTTTCTGTTAAGAAGATTTCTGTAATTAATAGCTGTGAAATTTTGTCTAAAATTAGATCTTGATAGAGAAGGAAAAAAACCTAATGAATTTCCAATTTTTTTCTAGCCAAATTTTCAATTAGTCAAATCACCGATCCTGAAAATTTCTACAATAAAATTTGGTAGATTGCAGGCATAGTTCTCTATCCATGATTCTGCTATTTACTGAAATAGTTTTCCAGGAATAAGGGAAGAATCCCTTGGGTGGCTAGAAAGAAAAGAGATTTGTTAAGCCTTTAAATGCAAGGTTTATATTCCAGATTGATTTAATAGATATTCTGTGCATTTGGAGAGCATCATTTTATTGTTTAAATTTCCTACTGGTTATAATATGTTGTTCATTTTGTCTTTTAAAAAGTTCTGTCTGGCTTGTGCCCTTTTCTTGTTTGTCTATAATTTGTAAATTTGTAAATTTCATGCTTATAATTTCCCCTTTTTTTTTTATGGCATCCTAGGCTGCTAATATTCCTGTTGTTTTGGTCGAGAACAGCGGGAGATGCAACAAAAATGATAGTGATGAAAAGGTTGGAGATTTGCTTTATGGTTTTTTCTCATACCCTCTTTTAGCTCATTGATCTTTCTTAGTCACGATTGAGTGGATGTATGCTTCTTGGTGACAGGTTCTTCCAAATGGAACTGCTTGGATTCCTCATCTAGTGCAAACAATCACAGATATCACATTAAACAAAACTGAGTCTATTCATGTTGACAAGAATTTAATCGAAGGGCCGAACCCGAATCAGAGAGGGAAATTATGGATTCCTCTTGTATTTGCTCTCCAAGTAAGCTTTTGTACTTTTCTTGTTTTCTCTTTATTTTATTTTTTTGATAAAATAAACATTTTGTTAAGATGAAGAGGGAAAGATAAAAAGATATAAGAGGACGGGGGATGCTCTTTACAAAATGCGAACAAACAAAAATAAGGAAAACCGATAAATAAAGCATAACTTTCCACTCTCACAAGTTTCAACATATCTGAGAAAGAAATCTCTCTAAACACAATCAAGATTTTCTATATTAATAGAGGCCAAATGCCTAATCTTACCCAAGAAGACTTGCTCGTCCCGAAAATTGTTAATAAAAACGCGTGAGTTAGATACTCCTTCGGGTTTTCTCTCTCTTTAGACTGACACAGAAGTGATGCTTTCGTTCTCATTTTAATTTATTGTTCCCTGCCTACAGTACTTCTTTGTCATGAAGCCAATAGAGGGACTGATCAAGCAGGACATTGAAAATGAGAGCAGGCCAATGTGGGAGTTGCGTGATGCAGCATTCCGGAACAGAAATCGATATTAGCTGCGCAGATCCCTGCGTTCGAGAAATTCCATTGATGTTTAGCTCCCCAGTGGTGACACACCTGTCCATTTTCTATTCTATATTTTCAGGTGAACTTTGATGGTTTCTGTGGCGGCATTGGTACTTGTTTTGTTTTCGGTAGGATTGTTTGTGTGCGTAGTTAATTTGCCTTGAACTAAGAACTAGATATGCTGCTGCTACTATCGTTGGTGGCAAAGAATTTATTTATTTTTTCCAATTACCGTCTTTCTTCTTCCATGACAATCCTGCTTACTACGTTTGATTTGCTTTTACAAGAAGGTTATGAACTATCATTGTTTTTCTCTTCTCTCGCGAGTCCATAATGGATAATGCTTAAACCAGTTTCATACCCTTTCTCACTGGTAGCAATACTTTTGTGCTTTTTTCCATTTCACATGGATTTGAAAGGAAGCTAGTGCAGGAATAGTACATCTGGTGTGATGGATTCAACTGTCACGACCTAATCGAAGCTGTGCGTGAGGGTGCAGAAGGGATTTCGACCCTTAACAATTTACACATAACATGCCAATAATATCAATTCACATCGAATTAGAATACTGAAGTGGTATACATGTTGAAAACACACAAGTTCTGTATTCAAATGATCCTCCAAAATACAACATCACGTAG
Organism: Nissolia schottii; assembly: GCA_003254905.1. NCBI lineage: Eukaryota > Viridiplantae > Streptophyta > Magnoliopsida > Fabales > Fabaceae > Nissolia > Nissolia schottii. The sequence continues at coordinate 16,924 of QANU01084176.1, read as the reverse complement.
TCATTAACATAAATGAGATCTAATTTTGCATGAAGTTTTAATGGAGCTACGCCAGCTTAACCATTAATACAGCACGGGTCCAACCAACGACCCATAAATAGTTGGGCTCACCAAGAAGAGACCGCAAGAAGATCAAGAGGCAGGAGGAATTGAACTCATATTTACACCTGTATGTAAAAAGGGAGAGGAACAAAAAAATATGTCTGATTAACCTCCCGTTTTTTTAAAAAAAAATTAGTATGCTTGTTTATTAACAAAATATTACACGATTTAAGGAAATATTGGTGTAGTAAATTGAAGTGTTGTCGAAGCCCACATGTCATCTATCTGCTTCCCGTGGTTCATAAATTATTTTTCTCCTTATCCTTTCTTTAGGATTGTTTAGGCTTAATTGCCATTTGGGAGACCCTGATATAATGTCTTCTAGGCCAGATTACTTTTGTTCTTTGTGGTCTGTATAACTCTTCATGCTATCAAATGGCTCATCCCGACCTATTTAACCTGCGGGTTAAATAGGTTGAGTTAAACGAGTTCAATTTTTCATAAGCAATTTTTTTAGTGTTTAGCCTGCTAAATACGGGTAAATAGGTCAGTTCGCGATTGAGCCCATTTTGATAACCCTAAATTATTGTGTTTATCAATAAATTTTTACCTTTGTCAAATGTGTGTGTGTAACACAAGTTATTGTTATTTGGGGAATGATGACTAATTTTTAGAAGAATCTCGATTAATTTTTATGTGAAGTTTCGATTAGACTTGGTAGTGTTTGACCCTTCTTATGCATTGATCAATGATCTAGTTTGAGTCAAAATAATTTAAGGATCAAGATCTTTTCCTTTTTGAAATGAAAACAAGAAAGAGTTATGTTTATCATCTTAGCATATACATAATCATCTCATATTAATATAACATCGCCTTTTAAATGACTAGTGCGATGGTGGACGTAACCCTCCTCCTTTTTCATTTTGAAAAGGAGAGGATCTTAATCTATATTTTAAGGGCAAATTACATACACCTCCCCCTAGTTTTATTGATATTATACTTAACATTCCCAATAGAATGTAAGTTTACATCAGTCTCCCTTGATGTATTCAAGTACATTACACTAACCTCCCATTGACCTTACATTAAATTAAATAATACTTAAAATAACTATTTTAAACTCACATAATTATTTTATTACCATTCTGTCTCCTCTTCATCTTCTTTATCCGCCTCTAAAACTCCTCACTCTCTCAACTGTTCCACTTACCCCAGCATAAATTAAGGGATTATACTCACCTATTAAGGGTGGAATTGTGGAACGGTGCAATGCGGATTCATTTTTCAATTTAGTTGTTGTTTTCAATGAAGATAGCATAGTTGCTATTCCCTTTTAGCTTTTGTATTTGTAAAGTGATTGATTGTTAATGTTATCTTTGTATTTTGTAATGTATGTCCATCTTCCTCACCACTGTTTTGGGTTTGGCCACCTCAGCTGGAGCACATGACCCTGGTGGAACGATGGTACGGGCGTCGCTACAGGTGCAACAGTGGTAGAAGTGTTGACATTTTGGCGGGGAACGGGGAGGGGGCAGTTTTTCCCCGCGGCGGGGGACGGGGCAGAGGCTCCTGCCTCGCTCATGTGACATCCCTATGAATAACCTTATACATAGAAAGTTCAAGACATCAAGAATGAGGCGGAACAAAAAAAAAATGAACACATGAAGAATACTAAGTTTGGATGGACATGCCGCTAAAAAATTATAAAAAAACATATCTAATATATTCTTTTCTTTTCAGTCATATGGGCAATCTGAAACTTAAAGAATAACATTATATTTGATGGCCAGGTGATTAGTTGGGATAATTTTTTGCACAATTTGAATTTGACGTGGCAAAGTTGGGTTAAAGAATGGGAATCTAATAAGAAGGAAAAAAAAAAAAGACGAGGTCCGGGGAGGGAAAACCGATTTGGGTGTGGTGTAAGTGGAAAAGAATATCATGGGTGGATTTTGGTTGAGTATGATGTGGAACATCAAAAATACGTGATTGGTGGAATTCTATCTAAGGAAGGTACAATAGAATCATGAGGTTTTTTTTTGGAAAGAATAAATGCGGACGGCTGGTTTCAAGCAGAATTGAGAGCTCTGAAAGAAGGTATTATTTTTTGTTGTGATCTTAAGAGTTTGTCAAAGGATGTGGTGGATTTTTTCTCTGGGTCAAATCTATTAAAATCTTGGGTATTTGGAACTAACAATAGTGATTGAGAATTGCGATTTATTTGAAATAAATTTGTGCAAGATACAAGTTATTTTGAAAACGTTAACTTGCTATCAAATTCAAATTTCCTAGATCAATGGAAAAGAAGGTGGAAAAGTATGAAGCATTTTGGCAGTGTGGATAGCGTATCATGGTAAGCATAGTTGTTTGCTTAAGTGGTACATCTCAAGTGGGTGCTTGTGTCATATTATCAGGGTGATTCAACAAAGTGAGGTAATTACTTTTGCTAGTGGTGGTCTTTGATAAACTTACATTTGCAATTATTTGGGTGGGTAGGTCTTATCTTTTAGTGGGGGCTTGAGGTGGTTCCTTAAATTTTGGGATGTATGAATGTCTCAAGAACCGATTGTGTTAACAGTGGAGTGAGTTTCATCTTTGGTTTTGTTGGTATTTGTTATTCTGTGTTGTCCTTGTTTTGGGATCTAACCTTTAACTTTTCTTTAAAAAAATGATGAATATCAAGTTCAAGCAAACTCTCAAAAGGTTATAGTCTGTCAAGACTTAACGGTATTGTTGTCAAAAGAAAATTGATATATCTCTCTAAGCTCTTAAATCGATTTAAAATATTTCTTTCGGAATGATCAAAAAGGCTAAAAAGTATATGGAACAAAGGTTTTTAAACAAAGACAAATCTCTTGAGAAAATATACTTGAAATGTTTTATAAATCTTTCAAAAGAGATTTCATTTAAATTATCTTTTTATAAATCAATTGAAGTCTTTGAAAATTCAAAAATACATTATTTTGGACTCCTGAATAAGTTTCATTCGAATGAGTATTAAGGTCATTCAAATGACACAAATTAGAACAGAGTCATCAAAATGATCATCAGAGTCGTCAGAATGACTCCACTAAAAATGGTCAAAAATCTCAGTTATTGTTGAATCATTCAAATGACCAAAGCCAGATATTCAAATGACTGTCTGTTAGAGGCGTGCAACGAATATTTTCTCAACAAACAGATTTTGGGAAAAAGTGAGTAATGGCTAGAATATTTTCTAACACTATAAATACTCATTAAACTCACATTTCTAAGGTGTCAATTCCACTCTTGTCATTCCTATACTTCATCTATCAATGGCTTAACATTCTCTATCAGTATAAGAGCAAAAAAAAAAAATATTCTCAATACTTCTATTAGAGCTTTGATTTGTATTATCCACTCTTCTAGAAAATTTATTCTCATACCATAAATTGTGCTTCAATTTGTATTATCACTCTTTGAGAGAGTTATTTTTTTCTACACACAAATTTCATACACTTATAAAGAGAGTGAGGCATCCCTCTAATTAAATTAGGGTATGGTATTCCTAAGGTTGGTTTCTTGAAACTCAAACACAAATGTGAGGGATTTTAAATGTGAGGGATTTTAAGTGTGAGGAGTGCTATTGAATGTAAAGGTTTTTCAAGCACCTAAGTTAGAAGCTTGATAATAGTGAAATTTTTTTGAGCAAGTTGCTTGGAGACGGGAAGTAGATCACAAGGATAGTTGAACTAGAATAAATCAATGTTTGCAATCTCTCTAACTCTATCTCCTTATTTATTGTAAACTTATTTTATTGTCTTGAATATTTGAGCATTGCAAATATTATAAAATTGTTGTTAATTTCTTATAAATTGCTCTATTAATTTCATTATTCATTCAATATATATTTGCTCAAACTTATAATTATATCTTTGATTGATAAATTCGGTTGCATATTAACTTTGATGGCATGAAAATGCAAAATTTGTCAATGTTAGAATAATTTCTCAAACACCCAATTCACCCCCCTCTTTTGGGTAATGATTGCCAAGTCTAACAAAATGTAGCCTAATTGAGGTTAAACTATAATTATATCGGTCAAACAGAGTTTACAGTGGTCAAATCGATCAAATAGCATTTAACAATCTAACTTAAGATTAGGAATTATGATAAAAAAAAATTATCAAGAAAACAAAAGAAGCTAATAGGATGCAAAATTAAAATTTGTCATTTATTAGAGGGGCAAAAACATATTAAATCCTAATAATATTAATATAATATAACAATTGTGTGATTAGGTCCAATGAGAAATAATAATGGGCTTGTTTGTTAGTAGCCTCTTATGATCTAGTCTATGAGTGTGGAAATGATTGTATTGTAAGGGGTGGGAACAATTTGGGCCTTACGACTTGTTGCTGGTCAATTCGGTTTTAAGGTGGGGAACTTGTTGGGTAATATAATCTAAATTACAAAAAACTAGACCAAAGCCCAAATTATTACTAGTTTATGTTTTGTGGTTGTAGCTTGATCCTTTTCATAATTGTTCTTCGTTTCTTTTCATCTTACACTACCCGAAAAAAAATTTTCAAGGGTTAATTAATCAAATAAAATAAAATAATATAGTTATCCTTGGGGGAAAGCTATAAAATAACATAATAAAATAAGGGTTAAGGATTACATATAAAATAGACGAAGCCCAGATTATTATACATATGTTTTGGGGGAAAGGCATTAGCTTGATCCTTTTATTATTCTTATAAATTGAGAATTTTATTTTTATACCCCTCATAATTTTTTTTAAGAAACTGTCTCTTATAATTTTTTTATTAGGTTTTAATCTTTGTCGTCTATTTGAGTTATTAATTATTGACGTGACAATTAACTTAGTCATGTATTGAATACAATTGTCCCATTATTCAAACTGACCCACCCAAACCTAACTCATATTGAAATAAAAAAAATTATAAAAAAAATCATTTCTCTCTCATCCCCTCCCACTCTCTCCTTGCTCCCACATCCGACTTGCCACCAATCCTCCTTTTTGCCACCACCCACCACCGCCACATTAACAGTAACAACAACTTTACTCACCGGCACCCATCACTATCTCCATTCGCCGCCACCACCATGACAACAATAAAACCACTACCAAAAAGAAAAACCAAAACTTATCACCACCACCTCCACCAACAACAACAACAACACTTCACCCACCACTGCCACCACCACCACTGTCACTACTAACCCACCACCGCCCACCATTGCAACCAAACCCCAACCTCAAACCACCATCATCATCAAGATCAAAAACAACAACTATCAAAATCTTCATCAACAACATCAAAATCCCCAAATCTCCAAGACTACAGCCCTCATTCCTCCATCAACAACAACCCATCATCATCAACGGGGGCGAAGCCTCCCTTCGCGTAGGGGGCAATGTCCCCTTNATATATATATATATATAGTAAATTTGGTAAAAAAAATTTCTTCTTCTAAATTTAGCCTCTCAATTTTTTTGACACTTTTATATCACTTAAAATGAATATAGTCAATTATATTAATAAGTCGTTTTCTTATTATTTTTTAAAATTAAATTACTCACTAACAATCAAATAAAAGTGAAAATTAAACAATATAAATTATTTTCTTTTTAAAGTTGACATTAGCCCCCCTCTAAAGGAACTGGCTAACTCTGCCTTGATCATCAACAATGCTCCTTCCCCTATTCTACCACCCACCAACATATGGATCCAAAATCAACAACAACAACAACACACACATCTAGAAAAAAAAAATGCAGAATAAGAAGTAGAGAAGGTGCCATGTGTTGGTCACCATTCGCAAGCAGCAAACTGCCGTCACAAAGGAAAGAGAACTTGTCCACAACCATAGCCACCATTCATTCCCAGCACAAATGTTGGGGTGGTGATGAACTTAGTCACGTAATTAAGTTAACTGTCATGTCAATAATTAACAACTCAAAATAGATGAAAGAGACTAAAACATAACCAAAAAAAACTTTGAAGGATTTTAAAGAAAAATTTATGAAAAATAAAAAATAAAATTTGCAAAGTACTAAAATTAAATTAACCTAAAAATCTAAAGAAATTAATCGTTTCAAAAGATACCCGCATCTTAATCCCAAAAGTGCGAGCAAACTCCAACTTATTCCTTGATAATGTCATTCATGAACATTGATCACTCAGCCTCACAAAGATAAACTAGCGTGGAAATTTTTTACTACTATAAATTGGACATCCAAGTCTTTGGTTACCTTGATCCCAGCTAGGAATCCAACGTGGAGGTAAACTGATGACCATGATCTCCCTCAATTTATTATTCGCGATACCCCCTAAACTCACAACAATAGTAGCTTCATAAAAATCCACCCCAAACACACCTTTATAACTTCACACACACTTAACCTCATGAATGTCATGAGAATGGTGCTTTTCAGGATTTTCTATAGTTAATGAAATTGAAATTTTACGGGTTGACACGTGGAATGGAGTGAGAGAGGTTAAACTCATCCATTAATCTCCCTACTATAATTTTTGTCGATTTGAAGATACCTAACAACTTGCATATCTAATTTATATCGTTGTTGGAAACCCCAGAACTAATTTATTAGATATTAAGCCTTGGTTGGGAAAAAATATTTTGAGAGGGCGTTGTCCCAAAAATTCTGAAAGGGTGTTCTTACTCTTAAAAAAAACATAATTCACATTTTGCCTTTTATGTTTAATAAATTGAAAAGTTAAAAAACTTTTGTTATTGATTTGTGAGAGTTGAAAGTGTTTTTAAGAATTCTTAAAAGTGGCTTTTTAAAACTAACTTATATTCTATACAATACCAAAAGATTAAATAACCTTAAATTTAAATAAAAAGTTAATTTTATCCATTTATATATTAAAATCTTGATTCCCTATCGTTAATCCTTTTATTATTTATGTACGTTCAAATTATTTTATATTTTATGAGTAATTTTATAGTATATTTATCAAACACTATTTTACAACTTCTTCTTATTAAAAATCACTTTTATCATATTTTACCAAATAATAATATCACTATAATTTTTAAGAACAACTATTTAAAAACTCAAAAAAAAAAAAAAACTCAATAACTTCTATAAAAGCTATAACTTTGCCGAACTAAAATAAGTCAAAGATATATTCCAAAAGCACAAGTCACAAACACTACAAGTCAAGCGAAGCAGACGTGGCCCAAGCGCATTGGCGACAATCTGATGACAACCACTTGATGGACAATACTCAACCGTGATAAATCTTTATAATGCATGCAAATCCCTCACATTCTAAGGAAACCAAACAAAGACTAAGTTGGAGGGACAATTTTACCTTCACCCACACAGATAACCTACATGCAATACTTGTGGCTTCTCTCACGAATAACTAGGATGACTTATTAAATGAGAAGAGGCAGGGGACTTCCCCTGTATTCATAGTCACATATACCCGAATCTAAAATATTTAAATTAATTTTAATCGTTTAAAGCAAACATTTTATAACTTTAGCTAAAACTTTAGGAATATAGGAATATTAATAAAAGATAAACTAATTTTAGTTGAGATGTGTTTAAAATATTTGATTGTTAGATTTTTTAAATTCTCTTGTTTGTATCATATTTATTAATTGATTCATTTGACTAATGTGGTTACTTTTTTGTAGAGTTTTGTATAATTATACTTACATGCTTTCATAATATATTATTCAATGACAATTACATATATTATTGTAACTAACCTTACAAAAAGTTAGTTTTTGATTTTTATTAGACATTATTGACTAACAATGTATTATAATGAATATGAATATCATTAAGTTGAAATTAATCTATATTTTAATGCATTTACTTTCCTTACTGTTTATACGTTACATCTTAAGTTTATAGATCTTAATTCAAAAAAAAAAAATGTCATAAAAAATCATAAATAATTTTTTTTTATAATTTTTTAAATCTTTTCATAAAGTAATGGATATCCATAAATATATATGAGTATCCATATATCTGTGAGAAGCTACAGACGAATGCCTATACATTTATGAGATAGAAATGAGGGTGAATTTTAATTTACAATATAAAGATTATCTCTCACCTCCACCTCACTCCATTATCATTCTTAAGAATAAGGGCTAACCTACAAACAAATTGTTGGAAGAACAATAAATATTTTAGTATTCCATAAAAATGATGAGTCGATGACACAAGTTTAATTTTAAATAATACACTTATTAAAATGAGCCCAAAATTCAATATTTCCCACAATTTTATCATAAAAGGGGCTGCACTAAACAGCCCAAAACAACTAGCCAACAACAAGATAAGAGTTGGACTTGCAATAGGAATTTGAATAGATTAGATTTGGGAGAGAGATGGAAGAAAGTTCTCAATCTCAACTCCTAATTCAAAATTGTATATATCCAAACACATCCAATCCCAAATCCTCCATCTCAGAACCCTCCCACGAAAACCACATGACAATCCTAAACCAGCCATAAATCATACACACAAAAAACCCACCCCAATTTTTTTTCTTTCCTTGCCCATTTTTTTCTTCGTTCAACACTCTACTTTGTTCATATTTTCCCATTTCTCTTCTTAACACGAATGTGCCATTCCATAAGAAAAATTGACCATTTTTTTGATATTTAAAATTTTGCTATTATTTATATTAAGAAATTAATTTTAATATATTTATAAGAAGATCATATATATGTACTCGTTTGAGAATTGCTTATTTGCCAGATAAATAACCGGACCAGATGGCGTGTTTAAATAGTGGCCGTTATGATAAAAAACGAGCGAGTGCCTTTGTAAATAATGAGTAATTTTTATGCCAACTATGTCAGGCAACAAGAGTTGTGCAATTTAACTGGAACAAAATAGCTCTTCTCTACATTTTTAACCAATGTAAAGGGAAAGGAGAATGAGACTCCAACCTAAAACTTACCCCCGTTCTTGCATTCTACTTCTTTTGGTATCCTAATTCTATAAGAGTATTAGTAATTTTTTTTTATATTATAACGATTATATTTTATTTTTAAAATTAAAATAATAAATAATTAAATTTAATAAAATACAAGACTTATTCTTAATCACAAATAATTATAGAGTATTGATATATTTAAATTTGATAAAATATCTTGAAACAATTATCTAATTATAAATGGTCATATTATTATTAAAAATGTGTAAATTAATTCTTACATTATCTTTTTAGGTAATACTTACATATACAATTATGAATTTAATTTTAATACCATAACGATATAAAAATATTTATACTGTCATCTAATCAAATGCTTACGGAAAAATATAGGATTGGTAGGAAGTAACAACAATGTTTTATATTAACTCCATATTATCAAAATTTAAAATTAAATTTTATTTATATATATATATATATATATATATATTTTTTTTTTTCTAAGAACTGTATAACCCTCTCCGTCTATAAATACCAAACACTGCCCCGTTCCTCGTATTTGCTGCACCCAATTCCCCGTCCGTTTCGTTAACCTCTCCGCCATGCGTAACACCCGATCATAAAAAACAAGCAACTCCTTCTAATCGAAACCCCCAATTCCAAAACCTAACCGCTAACAGCGCAAAACCCTAGATCTTCCGAGAACTCGCGTCACCGGAAGCGATGTCGGACGCGTTCTGCAGCGACTGCAAGCGGCAGACGGAGGTGGTGTCCGACCACTCGGCGGGGGACACGGTGTGCTCCGAGTGCGGCCTCGTCCTGGAGTCCCACTCCATCGACGAGACCTCCGAGTGGAGGACCTTCGCCAACGAGTCCGGCGACAACGACCCCGTCCGTGTCGGCGGTCCCACCAACCCCCTCCTCGCCGACGGCGGACTCTCCACCGTCATCGCCAAGCCCAACGGCGCCTCCGGCGAGTTCCTCTCATCGTCCCTCGGCCGCTGGCAGAACCGCGGATCCAACCCCGACCGCGGCATCATCCTCGCCTTCAAGACCATCGCCACCATGTCTGACAGGTGAGAGCGCTAGCCCCCCTCCGCCAGGGTTCGTGCGTTTTCTATGCGTTGGAATAATGGATTTTTTTAGTCTTTATTTATTATTTAAATTCGGTTGATTATTCGGTTTCTCTAGATCGCGTGTTATTCTTATCCTTGAGTTAGGATAACTTTTGTTAAAGCAGAAAGACTAGTTTGATAATGATTTTCTTGGGAATTGTGAAATGCGAAAATCTGTCATGGAAATTAGGAATATGTGTCTTGGTTGTTGTAGTGGTGGAATGGTTGTACGTGATCGAAAACTCTAAAAGATGATATACACACACACACACACACACACACACACACACACACATATATATATTATTATTTTCTGGATGTGGTTTCTGGCTATTCTGTATTTACTGAGATGTGGAAGGTTTGAGTGACCTAACGCCTTTGTTTTGCCAGATAGTAGCATTGGCAACCATATGATTTAAGTCTTTCCAACTAAAGAGTAAATATGTTAACATGAATTGTGGATTGTCTGACCTAAGTGATGGATGGAGGAAACGTTAATAAAAGCTGTGATTGAGGTTTTGATATGGATACACTAAGTACTAACCCTGATACGTGTTTCTAAATTGAACAATCTTTTTTGTTTGGATATTATTATCGTTTGTTTGTTTAATCTTAAAACTTACCCACTCTTTCCTTTTTCACTGATACGGCACGGAAGACGTTGTAGCATAGATCTCGGAATTTTATCCCCTTTTTTCTTATAAGATGCGATTAGTTGCAATTTTTGCCTTGATTGAGACAATTGATAAATTAACTGATGTGGCTGATGAATTTCAGGTTGGGACTTGTTGCAACCATCAAGGTATCGCATTTTATCATTTGGGTTTGCTTTTGTACTCCAATATCTTTTATCAATACTCGACATATTTCATGGAACTGTTTATCTGATTATTCGGATTAAATCTATGCATGGAAGTTCGTATTCAAAGTTTACCAAACTAATAATTATATGTCTTTGATTGTAGCATTTGACAAATTTGATTGTATTGAGTATCTGGACTTTATCGTTGGTTGATAACAGTGTTATCAATTGCGGTTAGTGGAAAATAGCAGTGAGCCAGAAATCCGCTATGAAAGTATAGTGGATGGCGTCGCCGCATATAGCAGAAGGCACAGCGGCTGAAAACATATATTATTCAATATATATACATATATGTACGTATGTATGTATGTATATAAATGCTAGAGCCTCCTAACTATTTAGCCTAACTACCCCATGAAGACACTTTGCATTTTTTCTTTGTGGGGGGGGGGGTTGGGTATAGGAAGAAAAGAGAATTTGTTGCCCAGTGTATTGGTTAGATAACACTATAGTGGCATAGCCAGTGTTATCAAACAGCACCATTCCGAGTCGTGCGGTTCGATGTGATTCAGTTGTTGGTGGCTCAGATCAGTTGGATAAATTGGTTTGGTGAAGGAATTGCACAATTTGAGCTTGGAATCATCCGATTCGCTTTGGAGCCTCAAATTGCGTTTTGGGTGACGATTCCAATGGGCTGTGTGAGTGGGTGGAGAAGAACATGTGGGTCATGAACCGGGTCGATTAGACTCAACACGCCCCATATACCCAAAAGTCATGTGTTTCCCCCCTATTTCTTCTTTTTTTAAAAGAATGGGGCAGAACAGTGTGCACCCCTTTTGCCCTAATATATCTCTATATCTTATTATATTCAATATTTTTGCCTTGTTAGTGCCGCTTAAGTTTAAAAACATAGCTCACTGCTGCTCTTGTTACTCTCACCAAACAAAGCTTCTTCGTCTTCCCTTCTTCACATCAATCTCAAAACAGAGACTTCTCTTTTTTTTTCTTTTCTCATTAGGGCATCATTGTTTCCCTCTTCTCTTCTCATTGGTTTGCATGGGCGATGACACTATGTATTTTGAGCTTAAATATGCCTTTGGTGATGACTCTATGTTATTGATTTTGTCAATTTTAAGTCTAGAATGGCGTTTTGTTTATGCTATGTCATATATAAAGTATATTTTCATTATGTCTTTGAATCTTACGATTCAAGATTCTTAATTTGGCTCAACGATTCGCATTGTGAATTGCGATTCGATAACCATTGGTATTGCACTGCTATAACTGTTATTTGGTATCATAGCGGTTTGGTTCATGCCCGCTACGCTACCGCTATAACCGCTAGTTGATAACATTGGTTGATAAGCAACTGTAACTCTAATTCTTGTGTGGTTTGTATCATTTGACCTTCCAACTTACTTGAGAAATTCATTATGAATGGTGATGAAGTGCTGGGAGCCAAACTTAAATACTTCACTTTTGCTAAAATATATGAATGCTTAAAATTTGTCCTTTAAGTTTATAGCGCTAGAAGGTAGTGAAACATGTCTGGACATGCTGTTTAAAACAAGGTTATGTCTTATTCATAAAGGAAGTAGTGATGAGTGATGACTATGAGTTGTCTGATGTTGAGAAATGACCAGCTAATGTTTATTCAATCCGTCTTGTTTTGTCAAGCTTGTCTGAAACATGCTTATAACTTGCGTTGTGTCAATTTCTTCGTGAACTAATATTTACGTTTACTTTTATCTTCAACTAAAGTTTTCATGTGAAGTTAGTATTATTAATCCTCTTATGTTGCATTTGCAATTGATTGGAAGGACCGGGCTAATGAGATATATAAGCGGGTTGAGGATCAGAAGTCTAGTAGAGGAAGAAATCAGGATGCATTGTTGGCCGCTTGCCTCTACATTGCTTGTCGACAAGAGGACAAACCACGCACTGTAAAGGGTACAGCCTTTGATTCTTTTAACATCTGGATGCTTCCTGATTTATCTTTCCCTATGTAAATGAGCTTCCCTGAACCAATGGATTTCAAATAGAAATTTGCTCTGTTGCCAATGGAGCCACAAAGAAGGAAATTGGCCGAGCAAAAGAGTACATAGTGAAACAACTGGGTTTGGAGAAGGGCCAGTCTGTGGAGATGGGAACAATACATGCTGGAGACTTTATGGTGAGTTTTCTCTATAGACATGGGGTTTTACTATTTTAATCTAGGTATCACCTTATTCACACAAATTTTATTACTGTTGTATCACTAACAGTATTTTCATCTCAATCTTTAGAGGCGATTTTGTTCTAATCTTGGTATGAATAATCAAGCTGTTAAAGCTGCTCAAGAAGCTGTTCAGAAATCAGAAGAATTTGATATAAGGTAAATTATAGCTTGCTGGTATTTCCTTAGAGAATGAAATAGATGTAAATGTTCGCTGCTAAAAGTTGGGTTTTCATGTTGTCTACCCCTTCATGCCAATACAAGATACTTTTGCAGTTATTTTTAATTATGAATTCAGTGAAACTGCCACTTGAGGAAAATATAGGTGGAAAAAGTAAACACTTTGGCTGTGTTTCTATGATTAAAATGAACAAACCATATCAGCTTAAGATTAGGTATTTATAAGCAAGTATTTTAGACTGTGTAGATTAGCTTTATATGTAACCCTGTTGTCGTCCTTCCAGAACAGAGTGAAGGGTGTGTGATCATGGATTGAAACCTTTGCTACATGTGTGCTTACCTTTGCTACTAGTGGAAAGTAAGTAGCGCGTGGCATCTACGCGAGAAGGGGTGATTGTGAGGAGTGTGGCATGTGTGAGAGAAGTGGAAATTTTGAGGAGTGTTTTTGTGCGATAAGTGAAGACTTTTGAGGTGGCATAGGAGGATATGGTTGAGGGTTGGTGTAGAAATAGCTTTCAGTTTAAACCTAGGAAGCACAAACACTTTGTCAGACAGTCGTTGTGTCCGACACACCATAGACACTGATACACGAAGACACTCGTTTGACACATCTGTCCGAAAAAAGTTTATGATTAGCCGTGCCCATGTGTGTCCGAGCTATATCTGAGAGTTTTTTGAGCTGTGGTCGTGCCGTGTCTGAATAAAAATATTTTAATTACTAAATAATTTATAAGAGGACTGCTTTGGTGCCTTGCTCATAATATGAGGCACCGATACCCAGACCTAAATTGTTACTTGTTAAGTGCATTGTAGGTTATTCTTATTTTAATTTTTTAAAATGTTTAAATTTTTTTAATTTATTAACCAACCATTTGATGACACGTGAGCAAGGTATCAATACTTATATAATTGGATGGGTACCGACAGAGAAACCAATTTATAATAATATGGACACTTGGCAAATTAGCAAATATTATCACATGATATCTTGAATACTCCATATATTTTGAAAGAGGTTTGAAAAATATTAAAAATTAGTAGTTTGATATCAATCAATGAAAGTATTAGGGATTTATTATAAATATTTAATTTTATACCTATATCTGCTGTCTTTGTGTTCTGTAAAATTTTGAAATTGGTGTGTTGCCGTGTCGCGTGTTGTGTTGTGTGCTGTCTCTGTGTCCGGGCTTCTTAGATTTAAACTCTTTCCTTTTAAGAACAAGGCAAAGGATGGGGTCTGGGTTCAGAACATGTGTTAGACATGGGGAGTGGATCCTTTCATGTTTATTTCAGTTGTTGAACATGGGAATGGATCCCTTCATGTTTATTTTCAGTTGGACATGGGGGAATGGATCCTTTAATGTTTATTTTTTTACATGACCAAGTTATGTGAAGAGGATAGACACAAGCACTTAAGTGCCCTTTTAAAATTTGTGGGACTCAATCTAACTGCTTGGTATCTCTCACATAATGTGACTTTCTAATGCGAAAAATAAACATATATTCCTGATGGACACTGTTTCTGTGTTACGCATTTACAACTGGTTTGCTTGATAAATTTCTGATATTAACTTTCGAATGATATAAATGATGCTGCATTGTCCATTGCACGAAACCATTGTTGCTTTTTTAGGTTTAATTTTCATAAATTCAGTCTACTTCACTTCATGTTTCACAAATCCACCCTTTTTTGTTATTTATGATCTTTGATTAGATGTTATTATACTCTTATTGTTGATATTGATGGCATCTGTAATCTTCCAGGAGGAGTCCGATATCAATTGCTGCAGCAGTTATATACATCATAACTCAGCTCTCGGATGATAAAAAACCTCTAAAAGGTCGGTGCAACTTCTTTTAGGGTAACCTGAGTTGTCTTTTTGGTTGTTGAAATGGTGAATTTTAATTTCGTTTGAAACTAAGTTTGATCTCGAATAGGTTTCTAAAGGAATATTTCATTTGCGTGCAGCAATTGTTTTACTATACTGATTTAACTGCTATTCCATTGCACACATGGTATGTAACTAATTGTGTTGGTGCAGATATATCAGTTGCAACAGGAGTTGCAGAGGGAACCATTAGGAACTCGTACAAAGATCTCTACCCTCATGTTTCAAAAATAATACCAAACTGGTATGCAAAGGAGGAGGATTTGAAGAACCTTTGCAGCCCTTGAATTGTAGAGCAGAAAATAGCGGTCATATTTATATCTTAGATGCCATTGGAGCGCACTGTTTTGGATGTAATGAACTACTTTATACTTCTCTTTAGAAAGAAATTGCCTTTTCTTATCTATTTTTTTTTGGGCCATTTACCTTGCTATCAACTGTGCCGTTCATTTTGGTTCACCCTCCCAATTTGATGAAAATTCTTGGGGAGAGGGACCATTGATATAAAAAAGTTGTTCGACCTTGATTAAAAGTAACAGCTCATGTTCTCCCTTTTTTTGTCTTTTGCCTCTTGATTGGATTGGCTAGTCGTACCTTCGTAGATTATACAAGATACTTGAATCCACCTGTGGTTGAAAACTAATGAAGCCTGTATTTGCTTGATTTACTTCACCCTAGCTAGGTATGTGAAATTCTTAATTGTTTATATGTTATCAGCTGAGGAATGGATACTTTCAAGTTATTTTTTAACCTGATATCGTTATGTGTGATTTTTTACTAATAATTTTGTTGATTACTTTTGTCATGCATGGGTTTTATTTTCTCAATTAATAATAAAAGATTTTCTCAATTAATGGTAGGATAGAGAATGTAAATTTTTTTTCTCACTTACACATGACAATGTTATGTAAAAAATTAGTACGAGAGAATTCATTTTTTATCAATCAACTCATTCTTGGGGTCCGAGGTTGCATTTGGTTAAAGATACATGATTAAAACAAAAGGATATTGAAATAGAGACATGGTCTTATATTTTGTTTGGTAATGATGTATAAGATTTAATTTCTTATATTTATATTTTGTTTAATTTTATGATAACAAGATAAAAAAAAAATATGACAAAAGGCATGAAATACTCATTTGTTCACAAAATTACTAGAAAAAAGGAAAAAAAAAAAGAGGATAAGGGAGACAATGCTGCTTCATTCTTCTTCTGCCTCTCAAGTTGCCGTGCTTGCTTTTCCCGTTGCACTGCGAAGAACTTTGTCAGTCATTGTCGTCACCATGTGCCATGTCATGCTGCCATCTAGCTCAACTTTGTGGATTGTCGTTGCAGTGTGAAAGTGTTTGTCGTGGTGGTGGGCTCAACCGTGAGGGGGGGGGGTTGTTTTGTAAACGTCAACAACTTGGTGTTGGTTTGCGAATGATGGTAGGTTTGGGTATAGATTTTAGGTTTAGGAAAAAAAATTATGGTAAAGTTGCTGATAATAAAATATAACATGGGTAAAATGAGAAGAAATTAAAATTGTGTCTCTATATCTCAACAATAACAAAACAGAGGTACATAAAATACATAGAATTTGTCTCATGACACAATTTTCTGTATTTGTCTTTATAACCAAACATCATTTTGTGTTTCTATATCTCTATATTTGTATTATGTACTAGCAACCTTTTTGGCTGCTTGATAGTACATGGAACTCTGTTCCGAAGTATCTACCTCGGTACAAACTCTGAATCCTGAGACTGTGGAACCGAATGAG
>QANU01084157.1:0-52927 GCA_003254905.1 Nissolia schottii | reverse complement strand
AAGAACAATAGCCACAACTAAGCTGCTCCCATCCACAATCTTTATCTTAAGCTGGGGATAACTCTTGATGTAAAGCTCACCATAATTATTAAGATTATCTCCCTGCATTCATCAAATATATATGTTCTCATCAAGTCCTTGATTTAACAAATAATTATCACAATAACAAATAAAGTGATGGAAAGTACTTCAATAGTTACGCATATAGTTCAAAAGAAAAATATTATTATTTTTACTTATTTACGAGACATCTTTAAATGATATTGCATACTTGAAGCAAAGGAAAAAAATCGAAAGCTTAGATGTTCTTTGTTATTGAAGTTATGCATACAGTGTATCTAATTAAGTCATTAACAGAAAATATAGGAAAAAAATATTTTTTCATCCATTTAAATTTAACACAATCAAAATAATTAGCATGAAAGAAGATGAATTATATCAGTAACTAAGAAAGAATACTACTCTATAAAGATTGAAGTGACATAACTAGAGAAAACAAATTAATAGACATTATGCAATGACAAAAAGATGAAGCGCTAGGTGCCTAAGTATGAGACAAAGACAAAGAGATGGAGAATCAAAGAAAGAAGAATGTTGTTTCTAAGGGAGTGAAAGAGATGAGAAGAAAAAAAAAATTGAATATGACTAGACCATATTACATGGATATGATAAGAATTTTTTTACTCAAAAAAAGGACAAAATATATTTTTATAAATAGGTCAACTTGTTGTGCCTAATATGTTTTTTTTTAATTATCTATGGCCTAACCTATTTAGTTAAATATATTATTTTAAAAGTTTTCACCTAATTTATTTATTAAATAAGCAGACTCAATTAAACCTTAAACGAATCGGGTTGAAGGTGCCTAACGACAGCCTGACTTACTTCCGCCACTCAACAAAATAGTGTCCCTACTTTTCCGCCTCCTTTTCCAAGTTATAAGTAGTTTTGAATTTGTAAATAAATTTATATTCTCAAAATATCTCCTATCATAAAGGAATTTATTCCATAAAAAAACGCAATTCCCAATCAATATTGGTGGACTTATATAATTCGATAATTCTTTTAGTTTCTCACAACTACATCTTGCAACTAATTCCCATCTTGCAACTAATTCAAAATTTAGGAGATGTGTATCATTTTTTGTGGATACATACAAAATATCTTATCTCAATATATGTTGAGAGAAAAATCTCCCATTAATTAAAAATTAGAAAAATGATCATCAATTTAATAAATATAGTGCTTGCCTGGTTTAAAAGACCCAAACTTAAGACCTGAACTCCACTCATCTCTGATTGAAGTATTGCTTCTTCTATCAATTTGTTTAACGATTTTCTTTGACATTTATCACGGTACTGTAAAAATTAAAAAGAGAAACAATATTGTTAATGATAGGAATTAATTTGGAAAAAAAAGCATTAATATTTATTACCCAAAATATCTTACTTGTGCTTGGAATCTTGGTATAACCCACGTTTGCAAATTGAGCATTTTGAAAGCATTCCTCTCCAAAACAAATGTTTGACCATAAAACCAAGTCATAATAGTAGAGCAAAGGGTGATTGGCCAAAACAGATAGAGGAACCACTTTGAAGAATGGGGTTTGGATGCTAAGGAAGCGAATCCCAACCTTTGATAATATATGGAGTGAGGGGTTGTTAGGTGTGTTAGGTGTACCACATGTGGTGAATCCTCTTCTCTCTTCAATGACATTGCATATGTGGTGTCTGAAGTCTTGTCCATGGTTCCATAAATGTAATCATAGATAGGCATGAAAAGCGAGTAGTTTGTCCGAAATTGAGTGTGATGCAGTGAGTGGAATCTGTGACGCATCAAACTGATTAGAGAATATATATTTAATAAATAACATTATATATGAATTAATAAGATTGAAGTGTTATAATTAGAAAAAAAAAATTAATAGGCACTATGCAACAGAGAGAGAGTTAAATGTTAAAAACTTACGATGGGGTGTACACGAGATATTTGAGGAAGGGAAAGGTGGTGAAGAGGGACTTAGGAATGAACTCAAAGTTGCAGTGTCCCATATTGTTCATGAAGTCAATATATGTGAGATAACCAGCCAGGGATGCTATGGACGTCATTCTCATAATGGTGATTGTGTACAATGGAATGGTGAATATCACAAAGTAGGCTATGTGTTCTGCAAATGGATGGATCACAGCTGCAACATCAAATCATATTAAGAACCCAATAACTGCCATGTTTCCATCATAATTATATTTAAAGAAGCACACGCTTTGAACATACAAGTGATGGGTTCTGTAACGATTGAAGAATGGTGATGAGAATGGTATCGAGAGTAGAGGAAGTGATGATGAAGTGCTCTGTGTAACCAGTAATATAGAAACTCCACTGCTCCTGCGTGCAACAGAGCCGTCATAATCACGCCATCTGTTCTCCACAATGGCAAGTTGGAGGAAGCTTCTGGAAGCACCATGTGGCTTATATAAAGCAAGATTCCATGGAACAATATCTGGTCATCCCTGCGTTATTTATTTAATTTTATTTTATTATATTATGTATTTTAAGATTTTGTAAAGGAAACTACAAATTTAAAAGCACTGACCAATGGCTTTCTCGATCAACTTGTTCAAACTCAATGGGCTTGTCAACGATCACGTTTTTGCCTTTTGCAGTTCGGAAGCGAGAGAGAGTGATCCAGAGTTGGTTGTGAAGCATCCTCATCATCATTATTGGGAAGAACAGAAAGTAACCAAGGTCCCTCTCCTTTGGATCCTCCTTCGCTATCAAAGAGTATGTGCTGTGTGCAATCCATGGTGCCATAATCGCCCACTTTCATTTCATACAAATTCACAAACATAAAAGGTATCAAATGTTAGAATTGAGATATGTTGTTTAGTATAGTTTATTCAAAAATAATAAGTATGGAATTAATTAACCTTAAAATTCCCGACAGGCTTCCAGGGCCAATCAGTGAGTATGCCTGGTTTGGACGCCATATATCTTTTCTTTATACTAATTATTTAATTTCGGTGGGAGGATTTAGAGTCTAAGATTTGTATGCTTTAATCTTGCAACCGGGTATCTATATTTATAGTAGCCAGAAAAATTAATTTGGAGTCTATGGTATTAATTAATTTGTTTACTGTTCTACCCTTATTAAGTAAGGTATCAACGAAAGAAAAGGTTGAGATTAAGGAAGAAAGATAGTCAAGTGATAGGGTATTTTGTAAACAAAAATTCTACATGTACACTCAATTTTATACACCCATATATACACTATTAATAATGCACAAACTTTATTCTCATGAGTACAAAAACATTATAAACTTATAGATGATATTCCCAATTGTACTTAGTTAAGTGCCCAAACATTACAGCATTAAAACACAAATTTTATGTATATAAATACATGATATATGTATGATGTATATTTTTTTGGTGTACGTGTAGCAAGACTCTTTTGTACATTGATGTGTACTCTGAACTGTAAAGTTTGCTACCATTTCAATTTTTAATTTATGTACATGTTTTATAACACTTACTTGAGAACGAAATAGTAAGTGAGACCGCGGAATAATCACAAAGATGTTAACGAGAAGTTAGCTCTTTTTTAAGTTTTAGAACCAATCGATAATTCTTAGAAAATATGAATTAAGTAGAGTTTTTTTTTCCTTCCTTTTCCATAGAATTTGACTTCCAATTCTATATATTTCTAAGCATAAAAATTGGAGCTGAGAATCCCAATTCTGGATCCAACCTTTAATTTTATGCTCAATTTTAGATGTTAAATAAAACATAATAAATATTATCACATATTTTGGAGGTAACATAATTACACAAAAATTTAAATATAGTTTACTAATGTATGTGAAAATAATTTCTTTCATTAATATTTTTTGGTACTTAGAAAAACGTTGAATTGAGGCAATTTTATAAGGGAGGTTATACAAAATAACATCCTGATTTCATAAAAATGTTTAGTTGAATAATTTTAATATTTTACTTGGTTTGCTTGATAATTTAATAATAATATATTTCTTTAAATAGATCAAATAATAACATCTATGTAGAATAATAATAATAATAACATCTATAATAGGAATGGCAAGGGGCGGGGAATAGTCCTCCGCCTCTTGCCTCGTGGATAAAAATTCATCCCTGTTTTCACCCCATATCCATACGGGCACCTATCATTAATTTTTTCCATAGATAATTGGGTGCTCACAGATATCCATGGATATTCAACATATAGTTAAAAATTATAGAAATAATGAAAAATAAATTATAGCAAACTCTGATCTAAGTGTTAGTAATGTGCCTAATACAATTAAAACTATCCAAGCACAATCCAAAACAATCAAATAACTTAAAACACATGAAAAAAAAATAACAACAAATCTAAATAGAAACAATTTTTTTATTTTAGCCAACTTAAATAACAAGATTGTTACATCAAATTCAACAAAGATGAGAGAGATGAAAGAGAAAATTAGAGAGAGAGGGAATGCTAGGGAAGAAAAGAAAAGCATCGGACAACATGTTCAGATTTGTAAGATCCTCAAAAAGAGAATATGTGTAACGAAGTGGAATTGTATAAAGCTGAATTGTAGAGATTAATGAAGTAATTTGGTATTTTTCATGTAATTTTCTGGTGTTGAACTACAAGAGGGAAATGATAGTGCTCCTTCCTATGGAAGGAGAAGAACTACAATGGACCTTGTCTTCAAGGTCCGAGAATTATCTCCACCAGGATCTCATTGCATAAATTATAAATTGCTAAAATTGTCTTTGTTAATTGGACCAAGTTTTGAAATTTTCATAAAAAAATTTCTTGTTTGCATCAGCCCACATCATGTAATTCCCAAGTATCAGGGCCCAAAAACATTATCTCTCTAATAATGGCCCGAATTGGCCTTGGCCCAATTGCACAAAACTGACCCNCAACAAAGATGAGAGAGATGAGGGAGAAAACTAGAGAGAGAGGGAATGCTAGGGAAGAAAAGAAAAGTATCGGACAACATGTTTGGATTTGTAAGATACGCAAAAAGAGAATATGCATCCAAAGCAATGGGGAGGCTAAACAGAACAATCATCAAGGATTGTAAGATATTGGTGGGATATGCAAAATATGATAGGAAAATAAAGGATGCAACGGAAGCGTGGACAAGGCTTTGGAGGCGAAACATCGACCCTTTCCTCATGATGCATGATCACCATTCAAATGCTCAAGTCACACGAAGCGGCAGGGACCTTGGAAGAGAAAGACCACGACAAGCAGAAGAGATGGCTCATCTGAAAGTAGTGAAGGGGGAGGTATGTCAAGAGAACCTAGCTAGAATGGCTACAAAGCAGCTTGGTCGGAGAAGGCCTACATGTTCTCAGCACAAAACAAATCGGCAACAAGCTACAACAGAAGTCATAGACCCATACAAAGTACTAATCACATTTCCAACAACAGAAGTCTGCGAACAAGCCATCTGCAGCCTCAAGGATGAACTCTAGGGAATGATGGCAGAAATTCGAGCATGGTTAGAAGGGAAGTATGCAACATCCGAAGAACCTGGATCGAATTAAAAGGTTTGCCACCACATGGTTGGTCCGATAAAAATGTGTTAGAATCGAGGACAGATGGGGGAATGTGGCGAGATGCATTATGGAGTGCACTAACCTTCGGAGTACATTCGTCCAGGTTGACATCGATATCATGTTGTTGATCAATGAATTGTTACTCCTAAACTTGAATGGCCACTAGTTCAAAGCGCATGAACAAGTGGACTATGATGTAGATAACGAGGACAAAGAATTAGTGGGGGACACCATGTACGTAATACAAGAACTGGCCAATGACAACATTGGATGTCTGTCCTCGCCTCGTATGAGTACGGAGTGCAGAGGGAAGCATAACAATTTAGTGGACATTGAGGAGGCAACAAGCAAGTTGGCCATAGAATTATGGACCACGAAGAGGGAACTAAAGGCCCACTTATACAAGAAATCCCAATAGAGGAGGATGATCCATTTAATTTAGAGGAACTTATGATAAGAAGCATTATTAACAAAAAAATAAGCCCAATTTATGCCACATTCCGATTGCATCACAACAAGGCTAACTCAATAGGGTCCTGATGAAAGCTTTTTACCGCAATAGGTTTGTACTCTCGTTAATTTAAAATATCCTTTTTAAAGCTTTCAGATCCTTGAAGGATCCAATTGCAGTAAAGTCGGGTATTATCGTATCCACAGAGATTGTGATTGAAACGACGATCTTTGATTGATACTATGTTAAACTTGTAATAGGTGATTGGTTTGTTTAAGTAAATTTAATAAAGAAACGATAAAACAAAATATAAGACAATTAATGAACTTAAGTTTAGGCAGGTAAGAAATATGTTGGGATTTGAATTGTAATATTACTTTTGATGTAACCAATAACTCAGTTAATATGATCTATAAGTTCATGTGATTTTTCCGCCACCAATTCTTAACTTAATCATCTTTCTCAAGCATGCTAAGTTCACAAGTTCTTTTATTAAGTTGTCAATGTCTTGCACAAACTCAACAAAATACCTTGATGTTTAAGCGGGTGTTAATGCGATTAGTTCTTAGTTCCCAGTTACGGCGGTTAAGAACTAAATGAATTGATCTAGGTCAAGTTCAAATAGTTGTAACTTTCGTTCACAATATTTAAACGTTTGAATCAAACTTAAAGCATAGCAAGATTGAATTTAACTTGGTTTGTAACTTACTTAGAATAGCTTTCACTCAAACAAGTAAGTCTCAAGATAAGAATCAAAATACCAAACATAAGTTAGCATTAGGTACAAGATCAATCATAAAAACCATAGAACTACATAGAATCATATTCATGAATTAAGACGGATACATAAAAGCAATAAAACGCATCAAATCCCAATACGAAAGGAGTTAGCTATCCATTGTCATGGATAGGTACAACTTACAAGGGTTTAAAGCAATGGTTGGTTGAGAAGAGAGGTGAAATGCTTCCACACGTCCACCACAGTTCATAACCGTTTTACAATCCGGCAGCACTTCCGTTAAGGAAAGCTTCTAAACCCTAATTTCCTACCTAACCCTAGCTTAGGAAAATATGGAATATGAGTGGGATGATGAAGGAGGAAGGAAGGAATGAGTGATCCTCAAATGCCTCGGCCTCCCCTCTATTTATAGGGAAAATTTGAGCAGACCGCTCAGCGGGTTGGTAGCGCCGCTGAGCGGTTCAGTATTGGGCAGGCCGCTCAGCGGGTTGGTACCGCCACTGAGCGGTTCAGTAAAACTTGGCGGCTCATACGCGGCTTCATTAATGATGGTGGCGGCTTGAGTTGGCGCCAGGCTGGCGCATTTAATGCGCGGTCAAAGGCGGTTGTTGACACCAAACCGCTGAGCGCTTAAGCTTGCCCGCTGAGCGGTTTGTGCTTAATCCGCTGAGCGCTCGTGTCCATCCGCTGAGCGTTTACTGGTCAAGCCGCTGAGCGCTTGTGTGTATCCGCTGAGCGGTTGTGTTTTCACTTGCAACCTTCGTACTATTTTGTCCTCTTTGCCTTTTGATCCATTCTTCTAGGGATTAATCTTCATTATTCTTCTTGTATCCATCTTCCATAATATGTAATAAAACCTACAAAACATAATACTTTATTTAGGTAATTTGTTTAAAACATAAACGGATAAGTGCCATTTTAATTAGTAAGAATTACGAAGATTAGGCACTTATCAGGTCCTTTCGCCACCTTTTCAACGCTCAACCCTCATTTGTGCCTCTAATGCAAATACTCCTCTAGAAACATACATGGAGCTGATTATCGATCTTAACCTGAAGCAAGAAGGGCATGTGGAAAATGCTATGGCAGTCACACTTCCTGATCGAAATAGCCTCGGAGCGGCAAGAGCCAAGGGAATCTGGAAGCTAGGAAAAAGCCTAGGAATGACAACATTTGAGGAGAAAAGAGTCATTGCCACTTTGGCTGGCAGCATCCCCACGATTGGGATAGCAAACCTAAGAAAAGAAGAGGAAGGCTGTAACACCCCAGCTAGTTGCATACCCTGGAGTAGTACACAATGCTCACTAGGTTGTTGCTTGTTTGGTGGGATTACTCATAGTCCTTTATTTATCTTTCGAAAATACGAGATTAAGGAAAATATGGACCATTTTAAAACTTTTCCACTTGTTACGTTATTTGCAAAATATGAGCCACGAGTGAATCAAGCATATAATACAAACGATAGAGCTGAAGCTTAAAGGTAATGAACGTTACTGGCATAAATAATTACATACACAAGTATCTGGTCCATCGCAAATTGCAACCAACAGAGTATCATAATAGTTTACGTATACAAACCAAATACCTCAAAATACATATCAAAATATATCAAACTATAACAAAATGTCCATCTGATGCCAAACTAGAGTGGCTGATCCTCGATCCTCTACTGCTCCACGTGCGGCTCCTCGTAGGGCTCCTCGTAGCCCTCATACTCTTCGCCTGCTCCTAGAAGCATAAGCGAGTGGGGGTGAGAATAGTCGTCCTCAGTGGTTAACCTTGGCGTAGGAGATCTTTTTACTTGCTTATCAACCCGGCCGCTCAGGTGTTTTTAAGTGAACATGCATACTAACATCCTACTGATTATTATCTGGCCGAAGGTCCTGAATGGCTTTATCTACTTTACTAGGTGACTGGGGAACTAGTCTTGCTTATCTAAGTTCTCGTGCTTGTTAGCTTTTCTCGCGTATATACACAGCCGTCTCGAGCGTTCTCTTGACGGTATTTACTCATACACATTCTCATATACATTATCATATACTTATACATTACATACTCATTCATCATACCATTTCATATTCATTCATTTCATACTTCATGCATGCTAACTTTGAGACTCTCTCATGCGCACCAGCTAACTAATGGACCGGGGCGCATCCTGCTTTCCATGCTCTCAGCTAACTAATGGACCAGGGCCGCGCTGAGTCTTTCCCACTCATGTAGATGCGGCCAAACATCTACAACCTACGTCTGTCCTCTGATTAATGTCGGCCAGGTAGCGC
Organism: Nissolia schottii; assembly: GCA_003254905.1. Classification (NCBI taxonomy): domain Eukaryota; kingdom Viridiplantae; phylum Streptophyta; class Magnoliopsida; order Fabales; family Fabaceae; genus Nissolia; species Nissolia schottii. The sequence continues at coordinate 43,878 of QANU01084157.1, read as the reverse complement.
TATAACCTGAGTGGTTGCGAACCACCGCAGATAACTAATGTTCCATCTCCGATCATCAATAGAGGTAACCGTCCACCTAGTGGGAGGGCGAGGGGTTGGCCCTATGACACAACCAAGTGGAGACTCATACATCAGCATCATCATATCATTATCCTTTCTTAGGTGTGACGTCACCCTTTCTCATTCATCTTTTCTTTCTTTCTTTCTTTCTTTCTTTCTTTCTTTTCCTTCCTTCTCATTAACCAATCCACCCCTTTGTGGGGACTAGTGAGGGGCGTTTTCGCCAAGAGAGATGCTTCCTATCATATAGCTACATACTTGTTCCCTAAGGTTCAATTATGCTCTTTAAACTTTACGTGATTAACCTCTAGTTCTCATGATGCATGATAGCATAATCATTCCTAACATACATATTCTACATGCAATGTTCCACATACATCATCATAATTCATTCATTCATCATACACATACTTGTAACCACTCAACAACTTCGGGGTCCTCCGCGGAAACCCACTCAACACCACTCCTGGTGCCCACTCAACACTCTTCACGTAACCCTCTCAACACTCCAGGGATCCTCCGTGGAACCCATTCAGCACCATTCCTGGTGTCCACTCAGCACTCCAGGGATCCTCCGCGGAACCCACTTAGCACCATCCCAGGTGTCCGCTCATCAACTTTCTAGACTCCTCTCAATCGCTCTCCGCGGAAACTCTCAGCACCATCTCAGGTGCCCGCTCATCAACATTCTAGACTCCTCTCAGTCGCTCTCCGCGGAAACACTTAGCACCATCCCAGGTGCCCGCTCATCAACTTTCTAGACTTCTCTCAGTCTCTCTCCGCGAAACCACTCGGCGCTTACTCTTTCACTTATTTTCTCTCATTTTCTCACATTCACACCCCATGGATCCTCCGCTGAACACACTCGGCACCGTTCCAAGCGCCGCTCGACAATTCTCTACATACTCCTCTCACTCATTTTCCGTGGAACTACCCAGCTGTACCTGATGAACCAGAATCTGTTTCCTTTATTTTTCTCGCTTTTCTTTCCCCTTTGCTCATGGATGCTCCTTGAGTTTTTCACATATTTCAACCATCATATACTAAGCTAGTCCAGGTCACAGGGCCCTTCAGAATCATCTCCTAAGTCCTAACATAGCATTTCTAACATAATTTATCATAAGGCATACAAGCACATAAACACATACAAGCAAACATAAGCCACCAAGGGGTGACCAAACCAAGTTTACCCACTTGTAAAAGAACTTAGCGGTGGTGAGGGAAGCTTGGATTGAAGTCCCACAAGCCTTGTTGTTGCCAAAGCTTGAGCTCCTCCTTTCTCCAAGGTAAAGAACTTCGAACAAGGTGGAGGGTGATGAGGTTGTCCCTCTTGATTTTTGGAAGGAAGAAAATGAAGAAGGGTGAGGAGACTTGAGGGGCTGTGCTTCGGTTCTTGGAAGGTGGAAGAGGGTGGCAAGAATGCTTGGCTTGAAGCTTGATGTTGGGTGTTCTTGGAGCTTGGCTTGGTGTGTGTTTTTGGAGAATGTGGAAGATGAAATTTCTCTTGTAAATTTGGGGGAAGGGAGCTCGGTTTGGGGTGGCTGAATGGTGAGGTAATTAATTGGATTTTAGGATTTAGAAAAAGGTGATGAATAGTGGAAAGCATGGGCATAGGTATGGCTAATGTAAGAAAGGTAAGGTGATGTGAGTTTTGGAAGCATGACTTAAGGGATTGGACAAAATCCCAATCAGCCGTGCAGCCCCCTCTCTCTTGGTTCAGCTGCTGAAATTTTCATTTTCTCTCGGTTCCGATTCACTCGTGTTTTATCGCTTGCAGTCTCGGTGTGTCGCGCACGGTCGTCCGAAAAATATTCCGTTTATACCATCGCGATCCTCTAATTCCCCTCTACCTAAGGGTATTAATATTTAAAGGTGTTTGTGAATTTTTCTCCTGGGATTATTTTCACGGACACCTTTTACGCGTCAGAAAATTCCATCGGCGAACAACGGCTGTTTGGTTGTCCGTCGAACTTCCTATCGCGATACGTCTTATTTCCTAGGGATAGTCTACTTAATAATTTCCCATCTTAATTCTCTAATCATGATTAGAAAATTAATTTAATAATTATATTTACGATTATTTCTCTAAGGAAAAATCGGGATGTTACAAAGGCCACGTAAATTGGTCTAAAACTCTGAGGCATTGCCCAAGTAAGCTGGTGTTTTCTTCTTTAACTTTATCAATTATATATGATAGAATGTTAGAGGTATTGGGGGAAAGAGAAGGATCCTGCAATAAAAAAGTTGGTGTGCTTCCGTAAATGTATTCTCTTGGTGCTGGTGAAAATTAAGCATGCTATACTTTCTGATTTAAAAGTCCGTAAATTGTTGGGGCATCAAATTATGACTTGCCCACTCTCCTACTGTGGGAAGATCAAGGGGCCTCATATGCGTGTGAGATACACAAAGATTCACAAAATCTCCCTAGGCATTTCAACTGCAACAATTTTTTGTGTGGAGTACTACTGGTATATGCCCCAAACAACAAGTAGGAGAGAAAAAAAAAGCTTTGGGGATGAATTAGTAATCATCTAGGAATTCTTGGAGATCCCTTACCTTATTATGGGGGACTTCAATGAAGTGTTAAACGTGGCCAAAAGCAATGGAGGCTAAAGCTGTCCAAGAAGCATGGAAGATATGCGAAACTGGATCCAAGAAATGGGGGCCCTAGATCTCCTATTACTGGGAAGCTAATTCACTTAGGTAAGAGGAACCTCAAGAAGCTGACTATACAAAATACTCGTAGAACCTGAGTAAATCACAACATTCCCCACCTTGAAGCTTAGCTCCCTCCCTAATTCTGTCTCTGACTGCACCCCGTTACTCTTAGAATTGGAGCAGCCCGCTAAAGATCTGTAACCTTTTAGAAACCTGGACATGTGGTTCACTCACCCCAGGATTCTCTAAGATGGTCAAAGAGGAATGGCATAAACTGGGGACATACCAATTGTAGACAAATTGAAATTAATGAAATCCCCCTTGAAGAAATGGAACTGAGAAGTCTTTAATAACATTGACAACACTATCAACAAACTAGAGAAAGAGAAGCTAGCTACCCAAACCAATTTGGACTCACAAGCACACGACGAGGTGGATAAGGGAAGATTAGTAGCAATCAATTCTCAACTGAAAAAATGGTATGAAAGAACGGATACATATTGGAGACAATTGTTCAGGGAAAAACACTTCAAATTGGGGGGACAAAAACACCAAGTACTTCCATGCGGTGGCGGTGGAACGGAAAAGGAAAAAGTGTATTGAACGCCTTAAAGTGGGAAATAGTGTCACACCCCAACTTAGGACGTGACTACACATAGGTCTACAGTCATATGGAAGCTCTGACGTGGCATACTAACGTACATGAAATGCTTATAAAAGAATAACTAACATAATAATAAATAATTGATTTCATAAAATAACTACTTTCATTAAATAATAATTGAGTTTATGTGCTAAATTGAAAATGTTGTTCTGATAATATAACTAAAACATGAATGCTAAATGGGGGATCCCTTTAGGTATCTGGAGCATAACTACTACTGACTCTGGTAGACCCTACTGCCAAGCAGAACTTACTACTGACGCTGAATCCTCGCTATTACTAGACAAGGGGGACATTCTCACAGTCCTCTATTGTATTTGAAAAATGATATTGACATAGGGGTGAGTTTGTCATTTCAGTGGTGGATACCTTGGTACCACACACAAAACATTTACTGCATATAATCATGGCATATAGATACACATATACTAAATAATTAAATAAACACATAGGCATGGAAGCTGAAGAAAATATGAACAATCTGATGTAAAGTATAACTAAATAAACTGAATAACTGCTATAAGATGAATCTGGATAAACTACCGAAGGTACAAATGAATAAAATGGATAAATGGATGGAAGGTAAATCTGATTTGTTATACGTATGCCCACATCCTCTAGCGAATGGGCACAATTCAAGGGAACCGCGGATTGACCTTGTTTCACCAGGATAAATTTGAGTGGTTCCGGTACGCATGCAACCTAGATACCTATGAGGGTACGCATACCCTAATTTGAATCTAGAAGGGCATGCATGTCGTAATCTAAGGAGACTTACTCTTATATTTATCTACTACTAAGTCTGGGTTGCGAGGTCATTGAACCCACACTACTCTAAGTCATCTATCCTATGATCTACTATTTGTAAAGTCTTTTAGGTGAGCTAGCTTGGTTACCCAAGTTTTTAAGACCTAAGTCTACCGATTATGAAGAGGTGTCCTAGTTTAGTTAATCTTATTTATTAGGTCAGACTCAAGGATTGAGGTCCTGCACTTAGGAGAGAATTCCTAGGTAAGAGAGGTGTGTCACAATGGACAACTTAAGTACCAAGTCTTGCCTTGCAGAACCTGCCCTTAGTTAGGGTTCATACCTTAACCGGAGTCTTGATTAAAGTTTGTTATATAATCCTAACCAAACAGTTCTAAGGGATATCATGTCTATGGTTCTAGGTCTTTGTCCTAATGTATCATGGCATATCATAAAAAGAATATCATATAAACATATCATATAAGCAGGGAATCTGTCAACTACTAAGCATGCATATATATAAATATCTAATAACATGTTATAATGCACAACTGACTCTATTGACGGGCCACTGAAGAGAAACGGTTGACGCGCCAAGACTGCCACTCACTTGGAAAGTTGTGGAACTGAGGAACACTAGAGCTAGGGGCTCTAAGAGGAGTGGCATTGGAACCTGGAAAGGCCAACATAACCCCCATCAGAAACCCATAATGAAAGCTTAACTGCAGGCCTTGCCATAGTGATCTGGCATTGCTACGGCGGTTTTGACATCGCCACGGCGGCTGTGGACCACCATGGGCCACTACTACCATAGTAGCGGAACCGGGGCCTACTACCCTAGGCCATCTTAACAAGGACTGACTACCTACCTAGATGAAGACGTTGCGTAATGAATAGGAAGATCTTGAGGAATGAAGAGGAAGGCTAATAACCAATTTCTACATGACAAGATTGTTCCCTAGGGAAATCAACACAACTTGGGTAACTCTGGTATCGAAATTAGAAGGCTGATAAGTGCCAAATTGTGATAAAATGCTATAAGATAATTGGCACTTATCCGTTCTTAATCAGTATAAAACAGTTAAAAGAATTGTAAATCAATACAAATTTTATACAAAACATCAAAAGGCAGTTAATGGCTTGAAATTGTGTAATTATTGCAGGAAAAAGGTTAGGAAAGGAAAGGAAGCCATGCAATTGTTACAATGAACAAGGCAAGAAGACAAAGTACAGAAAATGAAGAATCGCTCAGCGCAACCACAATAATCGCTCGGCGATAAGCACACACATCGCTCAGCGAATAATCATTACTCACTGAGCGATTGTACTTGCTCGAGCCACTTGCAGGCGGTGCATTTATGGCGCCAGCTAAGAGTCAGCCGTCACTGTTGACAAGCCGCCGGGAATCTGTCAGAAGATAAGCCACTTGCAAGACATTTAGAGAGATCGCTCAGCGATATAGTACAGTTCTCTCAGCGAGTAATCATTTCATCACTGAGCGACTGTACCCCTGCGCTGAGCGAAAGTGCAATTTCGGGGCCTATAAATAGAGGGCTCCCCTGCAGCTTTGAGGACATCCTTGGCACCCACTTCACTTCCTCCATTCTATTACATTCACTCCATATTCTAAGTTAAGTTAGGTTTAGAAAGGTAGCTAGGATTTAGAAGAATTCCTATAAGGAATTGCTGCTGAAATTGCAACGATTGGAGACGTGGTGGACGTGTGGAGACAACTCACCACTCCTCTTCAATCCACAATTGTTTTAAATCCTAGTAAGCTTGTATTCTATTCATGATTATGGATAGCTAAACTTTCTCGTGTTGGGATTTGAGGTGCTTTGTTTCTTCAATGTATCCACTCTAACTTATGTTTATGATTCTATGAAGGTCTTATGGTTTTAATGATTGATCTTGTGCTTAATGCTAGTTTTGCTAGTGCTATGATTCTTAACTTGAGACTCGCCTGTATGGACGGTAGTTATACTTGTTAAGTTATAACCAAGTTAAGAATGATAATGCTATGCAAAACTTGATCCTAGACTTAAAGATTGCGAACGGAAGTTACAATTATTTGAGCTTGACCTAGATCAATTCATTTGGTTCTTAATTGCCATAACTGGAAACCAAGAACTAATCGGTTGAACACCCGCATTAACGTCAGGTTACTTTGTTAAGTTTGTGCAAGACTTTTGACAAATTAATAAAGGAACTTGTGATCTTAACATGCTTGGAAAAAGATGATTAAGATAAGAACTAGTGGCGATAAAATCAAAAGACTCATAGGTCATATTCATCAGGTTAATGGTTGCATTTAGAAACATTGTCACTAAAAATCCCTACACCTTTCTTATCTTGCTTATACTAAACACCACTATTGTTTTACTACTATTTTAAACTTAACTTTGTTTACTGTTTGTTAGTCCTTAAAAACAACTAAAAATCACCATTTTCTATAAGCTTAAAATAACGTCAAGACAGTTGTTTCATAACGCACAATCCCTGAGGAGACGATTATACCTGACTATACTGCAATCGGATCCTTTGACGATCTGAAAGCTGTAGTAAGGATATATTAAATAAACGAGAGTGCAAACCATTGCAGAAAGCTTTCATCAAAGGCATTATGGAGATCAAGAACTTTTGACCAATGAGCACGGTTGGATGTGTATACAAAATCATTGCAAAGCTCCTAGCGAGCAGGTTGAGGATGGTCATGCAAAGTCTAATTAGCGAAGAATAATCATCCTTCATATCAGAGAGAAATATCTTGGATGGGGCACTGATTGCGAATGAGGCAATCTAGTGGATTCGCAAAGCCAAACAAAAGGTTGTTCTCCTTAAGCTTGATTTCCAGAAAGCCTTCGACACTGTCCAGTGGAGCTTCCTTAATGAAACATTGGATAAGATGGGGTTTGGGTCTCTTTGGTGGCATATTATCATGCATTGAGTCACGACAACCTCCATGTCATATTGGTCAATGACTCTTCCTCCACCCCCTTTAACCTACAAAGAGGCCTAAGACAAGGTGATCCACTATCTCCTTTCCTCTTCCTCCTGGTAGTTGAATCCCTCAACAGGTTGGTGAGAATCGCCAATAGTTGCGACAAGATAGAAGGTATTTGGATTGGTGACAATAGAATTGAACTAACTCACCTTCAATTTGCGGACGACACCATGGTCTTTGCCCCTAGCAAACACCACCTACCTGTGGAGCTATAAACACTTGTTGGCATGTTACTCAATCATGTCAGGTCTGAACATAAACTTCAGCAAGCCATCTCTTATCGCGGTGGGTTGTGAAGAAGATTGGGTTGAAGAGGCTAGGAGTATCTTGCAGTGCACGGTTGCCCAACTGCCGATCACTTATCTAAGGATACCACTTGGGGCAAACCCAAGAAGAGTGGTGACTTGGAAACCAGTGATAGAGAAAGTGAAAAAAGGCTCTCCCTATGGAAGGATAAGCTACTCTCAAGAGCCAGAAGGCCAACACTTATCAAGGCTATTCTAAATAGCCTCCTTCTATACTACTTAAGTATTTTCAAGATCCCCAAAATAGCGGCTAGTAGAATTATCAGTATTCAGAGAAGGTTCTTTTGGTTTAGCACCTTGGAGAAAGGTATCCCTTTAATCTATGGGATGTTATCCAAAGACCTAAAGACATGGGGGGTCTGGGTGTTGGTGTTATCATAGTTTAGAACGCGACTCTCCTATTCAAATGGTGATGGCGTTTTTTAGACAGATCATACTCACTATGGAAAAAGATAATTAGCTCCAACCATGGAGTATCACCTACGAAGCCTCATAGAACTCTACAAAGCAGGGGACACCCCATAGCATATGGTGACAACTATCAAACCTGGATAGCCTAGGGAATGAAATCAAGAACATAGTACACTACAAACTGAGGAAGAAACTAGGAGATGGTTCTCAAACTTCTTTATGGGAAAAGGTCTGGATTGGGAACATCCTAATAAAAGATCACTTCCCCAGGCTATTCTCGTTGCAACAACATACAACATCTCGGATATGGGGGATTGGGACCAGGTGAATTGGAATTAGAGGTTCGAATAGAGAAGGAGGTTGTTTGCTTAGGAAGAGAATATCTTGATCGACCTACTTTTAGCTATTAACCATCACAATTTAATAGAGGAGATGAATGATAAGAGGGTGTGGAATTACAACTCTTCAAGTCGATTTTCTATTTCCTCTTTTTCTTTGCAGGTTTTCAAGGCAAGTATTGGTGGTTCTAGCGAATGGCAAGATTGGGGTAGGGCTTGGAAAGGTCTTGCCGCACCAAAAGTGGAGTTGCTCATGTGGTTTATCCTTAAAAATAGACTCAAAGCAAAGTGTTGGCTTCGTGACCTGAATTGTCTTCTAGCTAACGATGTCTCTTTTACTTTCTGTGCTCATAACGAAGAAACTCTGGACCACATTTTCTTTAGTTGCCTGAGATTTGTTTCTCTATGGTCCTCTTGCACTAATTAGTTGAACATATCTTGGTACCTTCTAAAGGACTCTACCCAATTTTATGATGCTTGGCTTGGTGCACCATTCAGGGAATTCGATCGGAAAACTATGGATATCTTTGCTTTATATGGTCGTATGGTCTATTTGGTGGATAAGAAATAGAGTAATCTTCCAAAACTATACACCTAATGGGGATTTAGAAGCCAACTCCATTCTCCATAGTTTAGGCTTCTGGACAAAAGCTTGGAGCCTGCAGCGACAAACTGCCTTTTGAGCCAGAATTTTTCCTCACTAATATGCAACATGTCAGAACGTGGGCTGAGGATTGAAATTGTTGAACATCCCTCCCAAATATCCTACTGGGACTGGCGTTTTATTTACCTAAACGTGATGCTTAATATCCTACCATGTTTCTCTTGTCATGCTTCCATTATCGTCAGGTTCTTAGATGATAATCAGAATTGCCTTCTGTTCATTGCAGATGATTGGTGAGCCCCTTCATGATCTTGATTCTTATAAGTTGGCTTTGTTTCTGCATAATTTCCATCTCATTGCCTACAGGTCCAACAACAGTCCAATAATTTTGGAATTTCTACATATAGGACTGTTGAAAGCTTTTTTTTTACATTATTGTCGTTTAATATATATCCTTCTTTACAGCTTTCAGATGCTCAAGAGATCCAATTGCAGTATTGTCAGGTATAGTCGTATCCACACAGAGTTGCACAAATATCGTTCTTGAGTTTGATAATTAAATAAAAAGTGAAGGATTGGTAATTTGGTTGATGTTTAGATAAATAAATAAATTACATAAAAGATAAATAGGCAACACATCAGAGGTAGATTAGGAAGCTTGTTGGGAATTGAATCCTATTATAGTTTCATGTATCCATTTACTTAATACATCAGAATTATCATTTCTTTGATTCCTCGCCGCTAGTTCTTAACTTGTTCCTTTATTATGCTGTCAATTTCTTGCACAAACTTAACAAAGTAAACCAGCGTTATTTCTGATGTTAACACGACTAATAATCCTAATTCTTTTTCTAGCAATTAGGCTTTACCAGATGAATTGATTTAGTTCCAACTTTATGATGCCGCTTTCGCGCACAACAATATAGTTTGAAATCATGCCTTAGGTGGCTACGCTAAAACAAGCATTAAGCATAAAATTGATTCAAGCAAATCATAGAAAGTGATAGATTCCTAAATGCAAAAGTTACATGGATACAATCATGCTACAATATTCATCAAAATCCCAATAACAAGAGGATTAGAAATCCACCTTACAAGAGAGAATCTCAGAGACAATGTAATAGACGCTTACCATGACACGTTTTCACGCTGTCATGACAACGACCGCTGTGCTTCCTTGATCACTCTTGGCTCCTTCACTGGCCTCCTCTTTGTTGCTAACTAAGCCTAAATTTTGTGCTCTACACTATCAGAAATGTGTGTAAGAGTTGTGGAAGAAGTGATGATAGAATGAGAGCCTTGAGCATCTATTTATAGGCCAAATCTGTCCAGGGCCGCTCAACGGGTTGGTGGGGTCGCTCAGCGGTGACGGCTGGCGATTGAGTCTTCAAAGGAGACCGGTTTTTGGAAGGTTAGGTGAGGCCACTCAGCGGGTGGGTGAGGCCGCCCAGCGGTCTTACTATTCACTTGACATCAACTACAAAGTTGTAGATCTGTCTTTTAGCTTTAATTACCAATTTGAACCACCTCAATCTGATATCTGTAGCTCAAGTTATCGCGTTTTTACTAACTGCTGCGCAGAGCTGGCTCCCATACTTTTCTTGCCTTGTCATCCCTTTGCTCTATGCTTTTTACCAAGTCCGCTCAGCGGCTTGGGTCCATCGCTGAGCGGTGCCTCTCTGATGTCGTTTCTTTGGTCATCTGTGGCGGCTGCTAGTGGCATGGTAGGTGCAACCGCTGAGCGGCATGGGTCCATCTGCTAAGCGGTGTCAGAACAGGACGGCTATAGGCTGTTATGGCAGCTACAGGCTTTTGCAAGGCGGTGCCAGGCTGTTGCGGCTGCAAGTCTTGTTTTGCGACTTTCTTCACTCTGAAGCAAGGCTCGCCGAGCTGTTTTGGGTCATCGCTGAGTGGTCTTGTCTTGTTCTGTCGCTGAGTGGCCTATTGTTACCGTTGAGCGGCTTCTCTTCTGAATTTGTCTTTTTGCTTCTTTAACCCTTTATGCTTCTTGCTTCATTTCTCGTGGAATTTTTCTTTGATATTGTCCCTTTTATAAGCTTGCATCCACTTTTAGAAATCCTACAAAAGTGGGGAATTTAGTCAGATAATACATTAAAACTTAAGCAGATAGGTGCCATTTTACTGGTTGAATTTGCGTAAAAATGACACTTAACAAGGACTTGGTGATTGTGTCTTGGTTGGCTTGGTGGCTCCTACTTGCATCCACTGTGTGTGCTTGCATCTACTGTAGTCTTACGACTTCATTATCTCTGTTTTTATTTTGTCTGTTTTGTTTGTTTCATGGACATACTATTTTCTGTTCCCCTTTGTAGCTGTTGCTTCATTCTTTGCTCCTCATCCATTGGATGATTTGAGCTTGCCTAATCTATATAAAAAAAAAAACTTAAATAACAATATTAGTCAAACATTCAGTCAATCTAACACCAACACAAGCCAGTAACTAGTAGCTAAAGTGACATCTCTTTTAGTCTTGTGCCAAGGAGTTAATTAAAAGAGTCATGCTTGACTCTTACTAGGAGGACATATAATGCATCTGATCAAAAAATATATCTAACACCAACATAGTTTCATGGGTTCTAGTCTTTAGTTTATGATAGAACTCACATATTGTCAAGATAGGGAAACAAATTAATAATAAAAACATAAAACGTGGTTATATAATGCATGATAATTTTCACATGAACACTATGTATCAACATAAATTTATTTATATAGTTAAAAGTAATTTAAATATTTCAAATATCGGGTACCTGCAAATATAGGGAAAGCAACCCCCTGCTCCCACCCTATTTGATAAGCAGATATTGAAAAAGTCCATTCTCGTTATCCTGTGGGAGAAAAACCTCCCCCCCATATCTGTCTTGTTGCAAGTATTACCCACAGATATTCGTAGGTGCAAGTAAAATTGTCGTGCCTAATCTATAACATTGATTTTTAAAGTAAAGTAATAAATTGTATATAAAAAAAAGCAGGGTTAATTAAGTTTTTAGTCCCTGTAATATGAAAAAGTTTGGTTTTAGTCCCTCATGACAAGTTTTAGTCCCTGTAAAATGTGAAAATTTGATTTTAGTCCATGTGGACGGTTGGTGATGGATGGTGATGTAGAAATGGTCCCTGATGACGGGTTAACTGACACATCATCACCGTCTATCACCAACTGTCCACAGAGACCAAAATCAAATTTTCACATTTTACAGTGACTAAAACTTGTTATGAGGGACTAAAACCAAACTTTTTCATATTACAGGGACTACAAACTTAATTAACTCAAAAAAGTAAGGTAATAAATTGATAAAGGTAAGCCCAAATGTTACACTAGTTTAAAAATAAAACTTTAATGATATATGATAATTGTAATAATGTTAAATAATAATAATAATTAATAATATATAAATTAATTTTTTAAGAAAAAAAATGGTTGAAAAAAGGGGTTGGTTGGCGGATGCATAAATGCCCAACCACCACCCCATAAAAGCCTAGTACATTGACACATTGACCAAAATAAAGAATAGTAAGCTAAGGCAAATGTACAATGCCCATATAACGTCACCAAATGACCTTTTGAGGACGGCAAATGTAACCGTCCTACCCGAATCGAATTGCTTTAACTCGGGTGAAATTTCACCCAATAAGTAGTAAGTTAATTTACTGATTTAGAACATAAATTGAAAAAAAATGTTAAGAGATAATAGTTTAAATGACATTTCTTTTTTAATTTTCTACAAGGTTGTGTGTTCAAATTTGACATTTGAATTAAATAATTGTCATTGCTAAAATTTGATTCCTTTTGTGCCGCCAGACATTTTTTGTGCCCTTTCGGACGTTTCTTCTTTACACCTCCATGCATTTCTTCTGTATGCCTCCAAATGTTCTGTCATTGTGCTTCCAACATTCTTGATCTGCGTTTCATTGTCCTCCACTTGCGTCGTTGGACGCCCCCACTCCCAGCCGATAAGGGGCGCCGGTCGCCACTACAAGGGATCACTTCCTTACGGTGGCCGGTGATCCTCCTTATTTGATTTTTTTCTATTTAATTTTGATCATTTTTCTTTCCTTATTTTTTATTCTTTGATCATCAATCGTTGCTTCCAATAAAATATTGTTTGAGTTTTATATTGTATACCAATCATTTTTATTATTTAAAATTTAACCCTAAATTCTATTATTATATTTTTTAAAAAATGAGATTGGGTAAAATTAAAAAAAAAATAAATAGGTCTAAGTATAATATTACTAATGATGTTTAAATAGATAGATGTATGAATTTAATAGGCTTAAAAAATAGTGGTACCATACCTTTATTTTTTTTTAGTGGCACGATAACTATCACATTTTAAATAATTTAAAATGAATAAATTTAGTGAAAAAAGATAAATACTTAGGACATAAGAAAAACGACCTTTTTAAAAATAATTTTTATGATATATATATATACACACACATAAAATCCAGCTCCCTGCCTTTACACAATAACTTATTTCGTAATGTTTAATCACATAAATACAATCAAATTTATTTTGAAGTGATAAATACAGAAAATTGTTTGTGGAATGTGATCCTCGTGTTTGTTACATGTAAGATGTGGAAAATACTTTTCAAACTTGCAAGAACCAATAAATGTCTATTGTGTTTGTTACATGTAAGCATGATTATTAAACTTTCGAGTTAACTCGTAAACTCTTACGAGTTTACGATTATACCACACAAAACGAGTTAACACTCATGTAAACTCTTTTTTGGTAAACTCATACGAGTTTAAGTAAAGTCTCGATTTTACTAGCTAGTTTACGAGTTAAAATCTACCTACGAATTTACGAGTTTACCTCAAGATGTATAAATTTGGCAACTTTTTAGATATTTGGTTGACTTTGTGTGTATTACACAAAATCTATTGAGTTTGCTAAGCCGATTTTACATATTTATCATAATTGAGCTATGTTTTATCAAACTATAAAGTAATACATGTACAGAATAAAGTATGGCATAACTAAGTGTTATGCATTAAGGTATACTTTATAATATTTTTTCATTTATTTTATTTTAAAGTTAACATTATTCAATGTCAATTATGAATACAAAATTTAATCATGTTCAGTTCCTAATTATATTGCTTATAACATATATTTTTTACATATGTAAACTCTTACGAGTTTACGAATCGAGTTAATTTGCTAAGCCTTCACGAATTTGCTTAAACTCTCAAGTTTGACAACTTCGAATGTAAGATATGGAAAATACTTTTCAAACTTGCAAGAACCAATAAATGGCTATCAATTATAAGCATTACAAGAAATTTGACTTACTACCATATTTTTATTGATTACATCAAAAAGTGTATCATTTGGTATTAAAGAGAACACCTATTGACCATAAAAGAGAACACTTATTACGCTTATTGACCAAAGGCTACATTTCATAGCTGAGAACTAATAGTCAGAGTGGTATCTCCCTTAGTTATGTGTCAAGAGGTAAATTAAAATAGTCGTGTTCAAATCTTACTAGAGGATATATAATGTGTTTGACCTAAAAATATATCTATCTTCGAAATAAAAAACTACACCCATAGCCTAAGACCACTCTCAATTATAAGCAACTATTCAATAAAGTGTAGTCTTAACTTCATAATACACTACAAGACATGTTACACTCAAAACAAGGGTTGCTTTTTAACAAAAACTACATTTTTAAAGCTAATGCATCACTTTTGTGTGGTAACCTAATTGAGGGTGACCTTATGTATTATGAAGTGTAACTTTTGGTTAATAAAAATGTTGCCTTTTAAATCTAAATGCACACTTTTTAATTGGAGTTAATAACAAAGTGTAGCCTTAGGTAACCATTTCTTTCCTAGTTGGTCCCAATTCATAAATTAGACGTGTATTGATTTTTCACCAACAACCGAATACTTTAATCTATAAATAGGGTAATGCTCATTTTGGGCTCTGAAATTATAAGTTCGAGTCACTATGACCATGAAATTCAAAATTTGACTTTTTTAATCTTGAGACTGTAAGTCGTAGGTCAAATTAGTTCTCAATTCAGTATCATTAATGTGTCATCACGTTTTCACTGATTTGTCATATTAAATTAGATTGTGATAACAATCAGGGGGTTGTAAATGAATTGTGGCAGCATATGAGAATGTAAATGAGATTTTGGGAGCATCTAACAACCACATTTTCAATCTCAAATGGTATTACAACTCATTTACAACCTTAGTTCTTGTCACAACTAATTCAATGTGACAAATCAACGAAAGCATAAATGATAATGAAATAAAGGACTAACTTAACTTATAACTTACAACTTCAGGGATAAAAAAGTTAGTTTTTTAATTTCAGGGATCAAAGTTACTTACGCTTACAGTACTTTCAAGAATCAGAATCACCATTACCCATCTATAAATACTATATATATTTGTTTATTATATTTATAAGTTAAATATATTTTCTTTTCTTTTCCATGAGTTCTAGTATCGGTAAGAATGCTAGTTTTTATGTTTTATTATCTTCTATTATGATCTCATCGACACTGTGATCAGTGCTAAGGAAACTTGTGTTTTCCCTAGCAAGCCTCACTGATCCGTTTTTATGATAGTTAAACAGACTCTGTAAATATTAATATATTTAAAACTACACAAACTCCAACAATATATATAGCGCAATTAAAACTCCAATTGGCTAAACCACATAAGAAAAATAATGTTGGAGAGAAATCATACCCAAAAATAAGGATGACAATTTATACCTTGGAGAGAAATCATATCCAAAAATAAGGATGACAATTTATACCCTATCCCACGAAAGTATGTCCTAATCCAAACATACAGATAATTATTTAAAATTACTCATGCAGATTAGAGGTGGGTTAGGGTTCACATGAATATACTATGACTTTACCCGCACCATACATATATTATTATGATATTTTAATAATTAATGATAATTATGAAGATGAGGAATAGTTTGTAATCGTAGAAGTTATGTTCTTTATTGGTATACTATCTTCTACTCGTTTTGTATTAAACAACCCGTATCAAAATCAATATATTTATTCGAAGAATCGAAGTTCTTTGTTCAAAATCTTCTTTATTTCGAATTTCTTTATTAAACACTTCCCCCTCGTTAACGAAAACTATCCTTCCAGATACTTATTTTCTGAACTTCAAAAAAAATGATAGCTGGATCGGTGAAATAATTAAGCGATATAACGTATTTATCAATTCAAAAGTTAATATATACATTATATCATTTTAAAAAAATTAAAAATTAGGCTTAAGCCTTTTTTAAACTAAACAGCTTCTGAGTTGTACTTTTTTAATTTATATTAATTAATTGTTTGTGTTTCTTTCATCACTATTTTGGTGAAAAAATTTTCACCCAACTTATTTAAATTTCGTCTATTTTTGAATTCAAATCTTAGATTCCATTACAACTAGAACAAATACCATTCATTTTTTTTAAAAAACAATTCTCTAAATTTTAATATACTTTATTCAAAATTAATCTCATTTGCTAAAAAAATTGTTCATTACCAAAATAAAAATTGTTACTTAAACAAATAAACATAAATAAAAACACTTATATCAACATAATTTTGTATAATACACGAGTACTATACTAATAAAAGAAATACTTTTTTGTCACTTGTCAACTATCCAAATAATAGAGGGAAATATTTGATTTCTTTGACAATAAAACTTGAAAAATAGATTAAAAAAAAAAGAGCTAGAGAAAGGGTTATTAGGAAGGATTTGGCTATTCTTAAACCACTAAAAAAATGTGAATTAGTGACAAAATTTAACGAGAGAAATTTTTTTCGCTAATCCATCGTTGATTAGCCAGGAAATAGTGAGAAATTAGCGAGCAAAATGTAGATCTATAGTAAACAATTGAAAAATGAGGGACAAAAAAGTTTAGTGATGAATTAGTGACAGATTAATGACGGCATGATCATTTGTAACATATATTTCGTACTAAGTGTTTAGCAAGAGATGAGAAAAATCTCTTGTTACTCCCTCGCAAATGTTTAAAATACATACAACGATGGACAATTCCATTGCTAATCCCTTGCAAACAACTCTTAACATAATTTAATGAGAAAAACTTCTCTCACAAATCCCTCAACACTCTCTTCAATGAGACAAAATCTTTCCCTCCCCCTGTTCGTGAGGAATTAATCTATCGTTGATCCCTCATTAAACTTTTAACATTTTATTTTTCTTATTAGCGAGAGATTATTCCTCACAACCTGTCAATGCAATTTAGCGATAAAATATGTCATCACTCTTTGCTCACTAAACAATCTAAACTAAATCCTTCGTTGATCCATCACTAAACTTTTACATTTCAATTTTCTATTTAGCGAGAGAATATGTAATCATAAATCCCTGACGACTCTCTTCAACTACACTAAATCATTCACACCCCTTTTAGCAAGGGATAAATCTCTCGCTGATACTTCGCTAAATTTTTTAACATTTCACTTTTCTATTTAGTGATAGATTGTTGTTCCGTCTCTATCCCTCATTGTCACAACCAAAAAATGTGACTGACACCCAAGGAACTAGTTCTCTTACGAAATCCTCTTAGGAACGTTTTTCATAAAAACATGCAATTTAAACTTTAAATAAAAACAACTAAAACATATTTTTTGAATAAACATAAATGAACTCTTTACAATGAACATAAAAATATACAGGATAAAATACGTGAATGGTCCAAAGATCATACCTGTATACAATTGGAGCACTCTAGACATTGACACAAATGTAAAATAAAATAAACAACCAAACATGATCCTACAGATATCTTCCCCTTAAGGTGACTACTGACTCAAGAATCTTGACGTCACTGCAACTGGCCACATCTTCCATAAACTACTTCTTCATCTTAACCTATAACTAGAAGGGGAGCTAAGGAGTGAGAACTTTGGGGAGAGCCTCAGTGGGCAAGTGATCACCCACAACACTCACGGGACATTTCAAAACATGGACACACATATGCAATATATATAATACTTGTCATACAAAAACATTATAATATCATAATACTTAATAATAAAATTTTTCATGAAAACATTAAAACAAATAGAATTTTGGGGAGGTATATGGATAGACAGATCCTTAGAAATATGGTATGACTATATATGCTCATGTACATATCTCACAGTTTTGCCCTATTTTACGTGATTCCTGACATCAGGCCTTACGAGTTGCCTATGTTAAATTTCACTGTCTTACCCTAATTATTTTATATGTCCGTAGGAATGGAAAGAGGGGCTTGTCTATTGGTATCACTTCACGGAGGACTATTTCGAATGAAAAATTAAAAGCGCTTAATGAATAATATGGTAGGGGTTGATTGGTGTTCTATTTTCTCCAGGTCTATGTTTGATTTCTACTTATTTGATAAGGTGTATTAATTTACATAGATTGATACTCTTTTTTTATGGGATTTTTTCAGAAATTTTGTTTAAGAAGTTTTTTTTCCCCCTCTCTTCTTACTTGCCTTTTTGGACTTAAGCCGTTCATCAAATGAAATAATGGTTCATCTGAAAAAAATTAAAACGGGTATGCGAACATGAAATAAACATTTTGGGTTTGTTCAAAGTCGCAGTCATGAACAAAAAAATGATTTTCTTTTTTGGTTTTTGGGGTGTGAATGAAAAGCAAAGAAATGATGTTTTGATTATGGTAGGTCAAATGTCCATTCTAAAAATGATCAGCAATATTGATGACCAGTTTCCAATGTCCCATATGTTGGCCGCCAAGGAACATGAGATTTGTGTGTTGCAATTGCTGCAACTGTTGGCAACTGCAGGCCACTGCTGGCAACTGTTGGTGATTTGTGTGCGCGGGCTCTTTTTCCCTTCTTGGTGATTTGTGGATGAAAATGAATGTTATACAAAAGAAAAATTCAATTAAAATTTAACTGCATTTAATATCAATATGATTTATTAGATACATGACCCATGAGGCACGGGAGAAATCAATTGAAATGGTGTATCGCAAATAACATGTTTTTTCTATATACTACTATACTAGTGTGACTTGGCAAATGTTTTGGATATGCAACCTCTTCGGCGAATGCAAATAAAATAAGGGAGAACCATAAAATAAATATAAAGAAAAAGAATGAAGAGAGAAGTGATAAAGGAGACAATTATCAAATAAAAGTAGGAATACAAAGTGGATAGTAGAGAAGTGCCAAAAGAGTTTACTTTTTAACCTAAGAAAATGTTTTAATGAGTGTGCTTTCCTAGTCCAACCCATGTTGGGGACCAATTTGGTCTTGGACCATTACATTAAAGTTTTAAAACTTGGGGGTTACTTAGCAGTAAAATGGTGAGTTTGTTTTACTATAATACGCCGTTACATAAATTAATTACCAAAATACTATTATTTCCAAACATTTTACAAAAATGCCACGGTTTTGGCTAACGTGGCATTCACACACTGCGTGGCATACCACGTCAAATTCGCCTATGCGGTTAGCGAATTCATTACAAATTCGCCTATGGAGTTAGCGAATTTACACTAAAATCGCCATTAAGCTTGGCGAAGTCCCATTAATTTCACCATTAAGCTTGGCGAATCATCACTAAAATTGCCAACTGGGCTGGCGAATTCAACCCGAATTCGCCATCCAGTTCGGCGAATCCCTACCCGAATACTATATAAGCACCTCACCATCCCCAATCCACACTACCCCTCTCATTTTCTTAAATTTCACTTCTCTCTCTAAAAATTTTCTCTCTCTAAAATTCCAGAGCTCTTGGATTCCTGCTAGCTACCTAACCCAACCGCTGTTAAATTCAATTTGTGCGACAGACTTGTAAGTTTTAATTTATTAAAGTTTATAGTTCAATTAGTATGTGTGAATTAATTTTTTTAAATTGATTATGTAAATGTTGGCTATATTAGTTTACTGAGAAATTTTTGATAGATTGATGTATAGAGTAGTATAATATTGTATGTTGTCTGTATCAGTAGCAATTTATGATAGATTAATGCATAGTGTAATATAGTATATTGTTGCTGTTGTATGTATGTTTGACGTAGAATGTGTTTTAAACAGAATTAGAAAATGGGGAAACCTCTTGTTGTGCTCATTCATTCCAATGGGAGAATGTACGAAGGTGAACAGGGGTTAATGTATGATGGTCTTATGTCGAGCTCTGTGATGATTAAGAGGGGCATGCGTATAGAAGATTTGAAGAGAAAAATTTGCTTGAAATTAAGGCTACAACATAATCAGTTTGTTTCAAGAATGGTTTTTTGAATATTACAAGGGTCGGGTGTGGAGTCAAAATTTGTTGGTTGTGATATGGTTGATAATGAAGATATTGAATTCATGATAGATGTTTTTGAATTAAATTCAAATGGGTCTATGGAGGTGTTTGTCGAGGTAGAGACAAGGGAAGAAGAGAGTAATGTGCATATTGAGAGTGGTCCTTTAAACCCTATAAACACGCAATCGTCAATGAGACATTTTGCCCCCGTGTTTGAAGATGTGACCCTATCCCAAAATCCTAACACCTTTCATTCCCTACTTACAACTTCACCCAATATGAGAGAAGGGCTATCTGACACAAGCGATGATCAAGAGTATTTACCTGCTGCTGATGATGATGATAATGATGATTTAAGTATGGATTTGGAAGATGAGGTTGATGCATTTGTTAATGTGCATCAAGTTTCTCTGATTCGCTTTGTTCCTAACCCTGACCCTCCAATTGGTGTTTACACTAGCAACATTCATTCAACTAGTTTTACTCCTGAAAATGTGTTTAAGCCTCCTTGTCCTCAATTTTTAGAGATTAATTGGGATGCATTTGTTGGGCCATCTGAGAGCTTCGGCACTGTTGAGATGCATGGAGTTCACAAGGAGAATTGTTTGTTGCATTACAATTTCAAACAAAAGATGCGGTGAAATCAGCTTTAGATCATTATTCTATCAAAAGACATCGAGATTATAAGGTTGATCACTCTAATACACAAAGGCTAACCGCTAAGTGTTCTCAATTTGGGGCTTCTTGCAATTGGAAAGTCAGAGCTATTAACAGTAAGATATGTAATCAATGGAAAACCTCTCAGTACAATTGACCTCACACTTGTGTAAACATTTCTATGACACAAGATAATAAGAAGTTGCGATCTGTTTTTGTCTAGAAGTATATACATGGCATGGTTAGAACAAGACCTGATGTTGAGATATGCATGATACTTGAGGATCAAAAATATATTTGGTTACAATTTGCCCTATCGGAAAGCTTGGTTAGCGAAACAAAGAGCATGCATTGAGATTTTTGGTGATTGGGAGGAATCATACGAAACCTTTCCTAGATGGTTAGAGGCCATAAGCATTTTATGCCAGACATTGTGGTCTTGTTGGAAACTGATGACTATGTGGTGCATAATCGAGTTGATTCCTCAAGGGGCCAGTTTGTTCGATTGTTTTGGGCTTTCAAGCCATGTGTGCTTGGATTTTGGGTTTTCAAGCCATTTATCCAGGTTGATAGGACTCATTTGTATGGAAAGTATAAACAAAAACTGTTAATTGCAACCACACAAGATGGAAACCGAAGTTCATTGCCTCTTGTATTTGCTATTGTTGATGGTGAAACAACAGAGGCATGGAGTTGGTTCTTATCTTCTATTCGTCAACATGTCACACAGCAGCAAGACATATGTATGATATCTGATCGTCACAAGAGCATCATAACAGCAGTGGATAATGTGCACCTTAGATGGCAACCACCTCATGGGTATCATGTGTACTGTCTATGTCACATTGCCAGTAATTTCAACAGCAAGTTTCACAACGTGTCATTGAAGAACTCTCTGAAGTGCATAGGTAATAAATTTGTTTCTTTCATTTCAAATATCCCTAACTGTGTGGTCTAGGTAGATAATAACTGTGACTGTAATTTTTGTAGGGCGTGAACCTTGTCGACCAAAATTTGATGCGAAGTTGGATAAATTCACTGAAACAGAGGAAATATCCAACAAGATTAATCAAATTCCTAAAGAAAAATGGAGTTTAGCATATGATGCTGGTGGCCAAAGATTTGATCATATGACAACCAACCTGTCAAAGTGCATCAATGGAGTTTTAAAGGGGGTCAGACGTCTACCAATAACAACACTGATTCATATGACTTATTTCAAATTGGTAGGATACGTTGTGAAAAGAAGAGCCAATGCCAAAAAGAAGCTTTATGTGGATAATCAACAATACACTGATGCTTTTTATGCAATTTGGGGGCCAAGTATCGATAAGTAAAGCTCCCACCATGCTACCTTAGTTGATAGGCGAACAACTAAATTTCTTGTTGAAGAGGTGTTAAATGCCCAAAATATGCAATTTTTATCATTTAAAAAGGCATTTAATTACTTAGGTTTTAAAGATTAATGTAATGAATTCCCCATATTTTGTAGGTTTCTAATATATTTTGAAGATGGATGCAAGCAGCCTAATTGAAGAATAGTCCCATAAAAGAATGGAACAAAAGGCAAAAGAAGAAAAGAGCTTAAAGGAAGCAATCAAGCGCAAGCATCGCTCAGCGCATAAAGCAGACTCGCTCAGCGGTTAAGGGTTTATCGCCCAGCACTAAAGAGAAGAACCGCTTAGCAATGGTACTTGTATCGCTGAGCGAAACTATGTCGGCAAGCAACTTGCACTGGTGCAATCATTGTGCCAGCTGGAGCCAGCCGGGCGCCGCCATGACACGTCAGTGCCGCCCTGCAAAAGCTGCCAGAGCATTAATTACTCCGCGTAAAAGTACAACCACTCAGCGATTAAGCGCCGCTCCTCAGCGATAAGGACAGAATCGCTCAGCGGAGCCATAAAAACCGCTGAACGATGGACCCAAAATCTGCCTATAAATAGAGGAGGCCGTGCCCATTCAAAACCAATCATCCAACATCCCCTCTTCCACTCCAAATTCCATTCTTTTACATTTTCCATTGTAGTTTTTAGTTTAGGTTAGATTAGGAACAAAGACGAGGCTTGTGAAGGAGCTGGAGATCGAGGAAGCTTGGCGAAGCCATGGCCATGATAGCGTGAGTACGTGTCATGGTAAGTGCCTAAACCTTGCCTCTGAGATACTCTTGTAAGATGGATTCCTAATCCTCTTTTTGTTGGGATTTTGGTCATTATTGTAGTTTGTTTGTACGTGTAACTATTACATATGGAATCTACCCTTTTCTTATGATTTGCTTGAATGGTTTTACACTTAATGCTAGTCTTGCTTAATGTTGTGATTCTTGATTTGGGATTTAGTTGTATGAACGACAGTTATACTAATTAAATCATTACCAAGTTAAGATCAACATCATTATGCTTAACTAGATCCGAGCTTGAACGTTGTGAACGAGAGTTACAATCATTAGAGTTGGAACTAAACCTTTCATCTAATCTTGTTGCATAACTGGAATAAAGATTAGCCGTTTTAACATCTGGATTAATGATGGCGTATTTTGTTAAGCTTGTGTGCGAAAGTGACAGTTTAACAAAGGAAACATGTGATCTTGTCATGCGCGAAAGTGATGACAAGTTAAGAACTGGTGGCGTGCAATCAAACGATAGTTCTATGTAATAAGTAACTGGATGCATGAAACTATGATGTAATTAAAATTTCCAACAAGCTCCGGAACTACCTCTGATTTGTTCCCTATTTACTTTATGTTGTTTATTTACATATTTAGTTTATTAAAACAAACTATCAAATCCTTCACTCCATTGTTTAATTAAACGAACTCAAGAACGGTATTTTTGCAACTCTCTGTGAATTCGACTATACCCGACTATATTACAATTGGGTTCCTTTGGAATCTGAAAGCCGTAAAATAGGTATATATTTAATTTGAACGACAAAAGCGCAGATAAGCTTTCTACGAGCTTGGCACAGTTGTGACAAAACTTAAGTTGTGTCAAGATTCTAGAAAGTGGTTAAAAAGGCTTTCATCAAGAGGCATTCAACCCTCAAACACAAGAATTTGGTAAAAAATTTACTTTGAGCCTTTAAGAAAGTTGGTGTGACTGTGGGATGCTTCAAGCATTACAATTTCCTTGATCATTGGCGGCAAGTTCTTCCAAGGCGATTGACCCCCATCAATATGTGCACCATGTGTATAAAAATAAAAGTGTTCTTCGAGCTTATGAGGCTCCGTGGGAGCCAATCAAGGATGAACCATGGTGGCCACCAGCTCCTGATCTGACATTGGTGCCTGCCCTTAGATTGTGCAGAGAAAAATGACGACCTAAGGCAAGCAGAATTAGAAATGAGATGGATTGGGTGAGCAAGGCCCGATGCAACACTGCTCATAGTGCAAAGGAATTGGCCGCAATATTCATCGTTGTAAAGCTGTTGTGAATGGTGGTGGTGGACCATCAAGTTAAAGTGGTTTCACATTATTTTGTTGTTATTGATGAACATTTATTAGATGACATCTATTTGTGTTTATGTATAAGCTGTTTGTGTTTATGTACTAGATCAACACATTTGATGCTGGATTTTGCACTGTTTTGTTTCGTTTGATTATTTGATAATGATCAACACACTTGATGTTTTATTGCAACATATTTGATAGTGATCAACACATTTGTTTGATTATTTTGCACTGCTTTGTGGTATATTACAGCGTATAAGATGGCTCAGCATATTAACCTTGGTCTAGAGGATGCTTCTGTTCTGTAACTACAAAAATGTCATGTGTTCCAACATATTTGGAACGAGGCTTGTGATAGGGTATTACGTGTTAGGAGAATGCACATGGCTAAATATGAAGAAAAACATAGAGATCCCAGAGTCTATCATTCCTTACCTAGAACAGGTGGGTTTTATAGGGGCTGTTCACATGGGATATTGCGTTGTTGATCACTATTTGATCACAGCGCTGGTGGAGAGGTGGCGTCTTGAGACCCATGCATTTCATATGCCTGCTGGGAAGTGCACCATAATGTTGAAGGTCATCGGCATTATTTCCGGTCTCCCCATTGAGGGACATGCTGTTATTGGCCGTACCCAGGATTCATACTTGATGGATCACTGCGGGGAGTTGCTTGGTTGCAGAGTGGGTACTGTGGATCGTGCATTTGATTGTCATGGCCATCTGAGCTACTTACCCATGATCCTGGTGACGATGCAGGCCCTGTCTTGGTCTATCATTATGCATGAGCATACTTGCTTCACTTTATTGGAGGCACATTGTTTCTAAACCATTAAGGGTCATGGGTCCATTCTATGTACTTCCCACTGCTAGAGGACTTGGAGCAAATTGGAACATATAGTTGGGGATCAGCAGCGTTAGAATTTATGTATAGGGAGTTATGCAAGGCGATTGATTGTGATGCCCACGACATTGGAGGCCCTTGCACTATCCTCCAGTATTGGGTGTGGCATAGATTTCCTCGCTTTGCCCCTGCACTGGCTGACCATGCCGACCAGCAATCTGGATGGACTATTTGGCTGATCGTGCACACTTTCGTCCGTTGGGATTCAAGTAAGTGTTATTTATTTGTTTGTTTATTCTTTTAGCTTCTCATATTCAATGTGCATTTTATGATTAACTAATGTGTATTTGTATTTAAATTTGAATTAGGTGGCATGCTCATAAAGTTCTATCAAATTCGCCACTGCATGGTCTTCACTATTATCGTCATTTTTTCGATAACTTGAAGAAAAATGAGGTAATTATATAAATATTTGTTCATTTATATTATTGCACATTCGATTATAATTTCTTACTAACTTTGTTCACTTTTTCTTAGATTGTGTGGGAGCCCTACACTGCAGAAATATTGGCAAACCTCCCTGACTTTTGCATGGCAGGGTAAGCAATTTCGCGAGTCATAGTCCCTCTGATATGTTTATTCATTGTTGAGTGGCACTAGCCTGATAGAGTGATGCGCCAGTTTGGTATGGATCAGACCATACCAGCGAGGCCACATCAACCCGATCATCTGCATAACATCAACTTGGCTAGAAGGACCGACCAATATTGGCCAGATGTGCATAGGCAGTATATTTCCACAGATTGTTACTCATAGACCATTGCGTGAGCCTCTTACCGCATGATCACAATACATGCAATGGTACAAAAAAAAATCACTCGACGTTGGATCAGTCGAGCTTCGGCACCTATAGGAGTTGTGGTAAGTTTTATGTCAATAATTTTTTAAAAACATTTATTTTGGATTATTGATGATAATTATTTGTGTTTAAACATTGTTAGGCTGACATTGCGAAGTAACAACTGTGTCGGTCTGTTGATTCTCATTCTGCTGCATTTACCATGGAAAAACTTTGAACATCAGTCGAGGCTATCCTATTTGCAATACAGGAGCATGACCGGATTTCAAGGAAACAATTTCAGTTAGCTTCTTCTTCTATGACTAACGTTCCACCACTCACTGATGCTGATGACCAGGGTGATCAGAGGACATGTAGTAGAAGAAGAACTGGATTAGCAGATGGACGAAGACGTGTTCGTAATGCTGAAGTATCTGACTCTTCAACATACAAACCAACTTCGCATGAGGCCACTGTAGCACCTACTGTTGATGCTGTCAACCCACTGTCTCAACCATTAGTTGCTCCCTATCCTCCACCACCAAATTACCCTTACCCACCACCATACCCTTACCCTTACCCACCACCATCATACCCTTACCCATTACCACCACCACCACCACATTCTTACCCCTTGTCAGTGTATCCTTACCCGCCGCCCCCACATACTTATCCATCACAGGTTGGCACGTCAACTGATCCATATCCTAGACTATCTAATCCTCATCCGAGACATCCACACACTGATACTGAGCATTAGTGGTTTTATTATGTTTTAACTTAGGGTTTTGTTTGGCTTTGTATAAAAATGTATGTAACGATATTTTAACTTATGTATTTTATTACATACAATTTTATATGAATGTGCAATTTTTATTATATAAGAATTTACTATCATAATCAAGATTATAATTGACAAAAGATAACTATTTAAGATTATAAGTGACAAAAGACCACCACCTAAGATTATAAGTGGCAAAAGATAACCATTTAAGATTATAAGAATTTAGGGTTTCATTACGGTTAGGGTTGTGGGTATGGTCAAATTGCAATTTATACGAGTTCAAATTCATCAAACTAGTTAGCAAATTCAGTCGTCAAACCAATTAATTAGGGTTTAGGGTTAGGCTTTAATTAGCCAACGAGAAAATGGGAAGAGTCTTTCGGTTTGGGGGCTCCTCAAATTCATCAAACCGGTTGGCAGATTCATTGATTACGGCGATTAGGGTTTAGGGATAACATATGACACGTGGGAAAATACGTCAACGCAGGTGGTGAATTCGTGTTGAATTTACCAACATTAGTGGCGATTTGTTATTGAATTCACCAACCTTATAGGCGATTTCTTGATGAATTCGTCAACTCTATAGGCAAATTTGTAATGAATTCGCCAACTGCATAGGCGAATCTGTCGTAGCACGCCATGCAGTGCGCGAATACCACATCAGCCAAAAGAATAAAAATTGAAACTTTCTATAGGAGGCACAAAGAAAAACAGTGAAACATATGGAATTTTTTTTGGTTGAAAATCTGGGTTTAATGGTTATAGTAATAGTAATGGGGTTGATGGGGCAAGCGTGGTGGTGGGCGGAAATAAGGTTGTGGCGGTGGCAATAGTAGCAGCGACGCGTAAAGGAGGTCAGGAAAAGGACAATAAAATCCAAAGGAAAAAAGTTCTATTATTAAATATGAATTAATGGCAATTTAATTAGTTGCTGAACGTGAATTAATCACTAAACCCCTCAGTAAAAAATTAAAAACCAATTTTGGGGTAAGAATGTAATTCTTTAGTTTTAGTATTAACTTCTTTTGGGGACCAAAACACAATTTCTTGTTGTTAAATCTGTACCCTTCATTAAAATTTCAACGTCTATAAAATAATGACCAAAATGGTCACTAAGTCAACTTGGTCCAAAGATGTCTCCTCCTTAAAACTAATTATAGATAAGGTAAAATTGATATGTAAAGGACAATTTTACTTTTTTGCCCCTGTCATACAAACTAATTACGAAAGTACCCCTGTTTCAAAACATATTGCAGGAGTACCACGATTTTACCTGACGTGGTAGGCGCGGACCTCGTGGCGTCCCACGTCAAATTCGCCAGCACGGTTGGCGAATGGAGGAAGAATGTGCCTACAAGGTTGGCGAATGCAACAAGAATTCGCCCACAAGGTTGGAAAACTCAAGACAAAATTGGCAACAAGGTTGGCGAATTTAACGCAAAATCGCCTAACCAGGTGGCGAATATAACACAAAATCGTCTAAGCAGATGGTGAATTCGGACCAAAGGAAAAAGTAATTAAAACTGTATTATTTATTGTAATAAGTCATCATGACAACTACATTTATAAATTTTGTTAAATTGTTAAATTTACTGTAATAAGACATCATGACAACTACAAGAATGAATTAAATAAGGTGAGTGAATAGTGTGTGTATAGTAGTTGTATAGTACAAAGCACGGTGATGTGAACTAAGTGTTTCACATTTTGGTATTTCAAAAGACTTAGTCTCACATTAGTTAGATCACAAACCTTTTAAGTGTTTATATACCTTTAGTAGTTGTTGTATTAGTAAAAATAGTTGAGAAGGGAGTTGGGCTCGCGCGCATGAGTCCAAGCCTTTTGGACTTTTCGAAGTGCAAATCGATGGATCCCCTCGCGTACCATAAAGAGCGTCTAGGTCTTTTTGAAAATTTATTTTTTAATTTTTGCCGCTTACCTAAAAACCCATATTTTTCGCATATGCCTACACAATTTAACAAAATTTATAAATGTTGTTGTCATGATGACTTATTACAAGAAATAATACAGTTTTAATTACTTTTTCCTTTGGTCCGCATTCGCCATCTGCTTAGGCGATTTTGTCTTATATTCACCACCTGGTTAGGCGATTTTGCGTTAAATTTGCCAACCCTGTTGCCAATTTTGTGTTGAGTTCACCAAGCTTGTGGGCAAATTCTTCCTCCATTAGCCAACCATACTGGCGAATCTGACGTGGAACGCCACGCGGTCGGCGCCTGCCACGTTAGCTAAAACTATGGTACTCCTGCAATATGTTTCGAAACAAGGGTATTTTTGTAATTAATTTGTATGGCAGGGGCAAAAGAGTAAAATTGTCTATGTAAAGTGGTGCACCAAATGATAGTTATTTTCTTGCATCTCGTTTATAATAACTAGCAAATGGGGTGCTCCAAAGGACACAACAGAAATTAAAATGAAATGATAAATTAAAAAAAAAAATCACAAGTTCAAAATTGAAAAAAAATCTCGTTTATGTTTTTTTTAGATCAGAGGGTATATTGATTCAAAAAATAACATTGCTATGTGTACACCAAAAAGTGTCTATCAGTTGTCCACCAAATATTATAAAATGCGTGAACAAACATTTCATACACAGAAGAACAAACATTACAGAACTGATGAATAAACATTTTCACATACTGAAGCGAGATAAAACAGGATTTGCAGCACATTAAATGCCGAAAAGTAATTGTCACACTCTCTCCTGTCCCTACTCACACTTTAAATCGTGTGCACTCACACTCTTTCGTAAACAAACATTACAAAACAAATGAACACATGTTAAATAACAAATAAACAAATATTATCAAACACAAAAATTAAAATTAAATAAGACATCACACAAATTAAATAGCAAAGACACTCTCTACTGCTCCCTTACTCACCATCTCATAAACAAACATTACACCACAAATAAATAAACATTACAACACTCTAAAATAAACGTTACAAATTCATAAACAAACATTACATTACACAAACAAATATTACACCACACAAAAACGAAAAATAAACAAACATTACACTACACAAAAATGAATAAATAAACAAACATTACAACACTCATAAACAAACCTTACAATACAAATAAACAAACATTACACCATGCAAAAACATTACCAAATTTATAGAACAACATGGATTAGAGAGGAAGAAGATAGCAGAATGGAAAAAAAAACGAAGAAAAAGAAAATAGCATAATAAAAAAAAAAGAAGCAATTTTAGGTAAAATAATTGAAAAAAATGAAAGGAGAGTATGTGGTTATAATGAAAAAAAGAATTGAATCAATATATGGTTTATTGAGATTTGTTCATGCAAAATTGAATCAAGATTGTATCAATTTTGTTCAAGTCATTAAATTATAATAGTCCGTAATTTTAAAATATAAAAGAAAATTTAGAAAATGCATTTCCTTATTTTCCTTTTATATTAGGATTATCTTCCTTAATTTAAAAATGTAAAAAATACTGATTTTGTTATGAATGGTCAAAAAACAAATAGTAAAAAAAAATATGAAATTTAAAATCATAAAAACAATTAAAATTTTGGAATTATACTGAAAATAATATTCTAAATTTCTGTTTTGAAAGCATTCAAAGATAATGTAAATGATTATAAAAATAGACTTAACTTATACTAAAACTAATCTTTTTTTTTCTCTTGTGATCACACATAATTTTGAATAGTAACTAACTGTTTATTATAATCAATTTCATTCCTTAAAAACCTAAACACAGGGTAAATTTCGAATATCTTGATTGATTTATTTAATTGTTGAAATCTGCTTAGAATTTATAAACGAATCTAATTTCATACCATTTAATCAAAATCTATTCTTTATAAAAACACAATACAAAAAAAAAATGATAAGTGTAACGTGGCACTAAAATGAAATGAAAACTCAACAATAAATTCTAATTTATTTAGAAAAGATAATAAAATTAAATTATAAAAACTAAAATATTTAAGAGATTGAACAACATTACATTATGTATAAGAACAATAAATTTAAAATATAATTTGAAAATAAAAAATGGAACTTAAAATTTCATAAAAATCAAAAGGATATTTTTTAGTAAATCATAAAAATAGAATACTTTTTTGGTACTTTAATCATATAATAGAATAGTATTTGATTTCTCAATAATAAACACTATAATCAAGTGTGAGTGGGATTGTTTTAAGAAAAAAAAAAATCAAATAAGAAATGTTATATTTGTAACATCCCAGTTTTCCCTTAGCAAAGGTTTCGCTAGTAAGTTCGTGTGCAAACCCTTCTAGAGGTTGAAAGCATGAAACTACAGGGGTCCGTTAAGCACCGAGACGCCGGTGACTATGTGACTAGGGTGGACAAGTGCCAGATTTAGGAGGGTTAGGCTTTAGAATCTTGAAGGGGAAGAGTAAGGCTTCTTAAGCAGATGTAGAAATACAATAAATCAAAGAGAAGAGTAAATGAGGGTCGAGTGAGCAAGGCAGTAGAATAACTAACTTTAAAAAGGACGCATCTACATCGTATAAGCGAGGGTGAGGACGTAGGTAAGAGTACAACAAGGGTTGGAGGTATAAACATAAACCTAAGAAGGTGGAATAATAATCAAGTTTGATAAGATCAAGTTAGAAGGCGACTTTTCCCAGCCCTGCAGGAATCAGTTTAGAAGGTACGGGAAAAAGGCGAAAGAACTAGGTAACTGATAAGAGTGTAGGGGTGCTTAGGCGTATTCTGTTTGGGAAGTAAAAGCTCGAGGAGCTGAGTGTTGAGGATTTCAAGGGTGGAAGGTAAAAGAAGTAAAAGAAGAGTATAGGAGAGGATATAAAGTCATGTTAAGCGTGGAAGAGGAGTAAATAAATCTTTAAGGAGGATACGTGCACAGAACACAAATTGGGATTAGAATGACGATAGGTAAAAGCCTTAGTGGGAAAGCAGAGGACCCGAGGGTTTAGCCACGATGGAATTTCGGGGCAAAATTCCATTAAGAGGAATAGAATGTAACATCCCGCTTTTTCACTGTACGGATAATTAGAGCAATAAATAATTATGGGTTAATTAGGGAGGTAAGAAAAATTAAATTATTATTTTTAATTCATAAGAATCACCGTTAACTCATAAGAATAGCAGTCAAAATTGAGGTTTCATGACTGCCGAATTTTTCGGAGACTTAAAACGATTTCCGGACCAATCGGAAATTTTTCCTGATACCAAAAGTATCTGTAAATTTCACTAATAAAATAATAATCCCCCGGAGAAAAATTCACAAACGCCTTTAAATATTAATACCCTTAGGTGGGGGGAAATTAGAGGATCGCGACGGTATAAACGGAATATTTTTCGGACGACCGTGCGACGCACCAGGACTGCGAGCGATAAATCACGAGCGAACCGGAACCGGAAGAAAATGAAATTTCAACAACTGAACTAAGAGAGAGGGGGGCTGCATGGCTGATTGGGATTTTTGTCTAATCCCTTAAATCATGCTTCCAAAACTCACATTACCTTACCTTTCTTACACATGGCCATACCTATGCCCATGCTTTCTACTATTCATCACTTTTTCTAAATCCTAAAATTCAATTAATTTCCCTCACCCTCAGCCCCTCAAAACTAAGACCTCACTCTCTCAAAGCCAATCCTCTTCTTCACTCCCATGACGCCTTGCATTCTTCTCTTCACACGGTTTCTAAAGCTTTTCTCCCACCCCACCACACTTTGCCTATATACTACACTTTCATAAACCAAGCAAAACCGTGCCAGAAACAATTGTTTCTTAAGCTTTCCTTCATTTTCCTCTAAACACAGCCCTCAAGTCTCCTCATCCTTCTTCATGTCCTTCCATCCAAAATCATGAGGGACAACCTCATCACCCTCCACCTTGTTCGAAGTTCTTCACCTTGGAGAAAGGAGGAGCTCAAGCTTTGGAAGCAACAAGGCTTGTGGGACTTCACTCCAAGCTTCCCTCACTACCACCAGGCTTTTTTACAGGTGGGTAAAATTGGCTTGGTCACCCCTTGGTGGCTTATGTTTGTTGTATGTGATTATGTGCTTGTATGCCTTATGATAAATTATGTTAGAAATGCTATGTTAGGACTTAGGAGATGATTCTGAAGGGTCCTGTGACCTGGAATAGCTTAGTATATGATGGTGGAAATATGTGAAAAACTCAAGGAACATCCATGAACAAAGGAGAAAGAAAAGCGAGAAAAACAAAGAAAACAGATTCAGGATTCGTCAGGTATAGTTGGGCAGTCCGCGGAAAGTGATTGAGCGGAGTATGGAGAGAATTGAGGAGCGGCACTTGGAAGGGTGCTGAGTGGGTTCCGCGGAGGATCCCTGGGGTGTGAATGTGAGAAAAAGAGAAGAAATAAGCAAAGGAGTATGCAACGGGTGGTTCTACGGAGAGGTGACCGAGAGGAGTCTGGAAAGTTAGTGAGCGGGCACCTAGGACGGTGCTGAGTGGTTCCGCAGAGAGAGATTGAGAGGAGTCTAGATAGTTGATGAGTGGGCACCTGGGCTAGTGCTGAGTGGTTCCACGGATAGTGACAGAGAGGAGTCTAGAAAGTTGATGAGCAGGCACCTGGGATGGTGCTGAGTTGTTCCGCGTATAGCGACAGAGAGGAGTCTACAAAGTTGATGAGCGGGCACCTGGGATGGTGCTGAGTGGTTCCGCGGATAGTGACAGAGAGAAGTCTAGAAAGTTGATGAGCGGGTACCCAGGAAGGTGCTGAACAGCTTCCGCGGAGGACCCCTAGAGTGATGAGAGGGTTATGTGAAGAATGTTGAGCGGCACCAGGAGCGGTGTTGAATAGGTTCCGAGGAGGATCCCTGGAATGCTGAGAGAATTACGTGAAGAGCGTTGAGGGAGCACCAGGAGTGGTGCTGCATGGGTTCTGTGGAGGATCCCTGGGATGTTGAGAGAGTTACATGAAGAGTGTTAAGGGAGCACCAGGAGGGGTGCTGCATGGGTTCCGCGGAGGATCCCTGGAGTGTTGAGAGGACTACGTGAAGAGTGCTGAGTGGGCACCAGGAGAGGTGTTGCGTGGGTTTCCGTGGGGGACCCCGAAGTTGTCGAGAGGTTACAAGTATGTGTATGATGAATGAATGAGTTAGGTTTATGATGATGTATGATGATGTATGATGATGTATGAGGAATATGTTATGAGGTAAGTTTATGATGAGTGCATGATATATTTGTATGATGATGTACGTGGGACATTGCATGTAGAATATGTATGTCAGGGATGGTTATGCTATCTTGCATCATGAGAATTAGAAGAATGAGAAGCGCTAACACGGGTGAGCCGGTATGCGCGAGAAAAAGAATGAGGAGACGCTAACCCGGGTGAGCCGGTACGCGCGAGAAAAAGAATGAGGAGACGCTAACCCGGGTGAGCCGGTATGCGTAAGGGAATCCCATGTTTCTGAAGCATGAGCATATGATGTATGAGTTACATGAGTATATGAATGAATGAGTACATGAGTTTATGATGCATGAGTATATGATGATGTATGAGTATGTAAAGTATAAGTATACGATGATGTATGTCTGTGTAGTGGTCAAGAGAACGCTCGAGACGGCCTATGTATATACGCACGAAAAGTTAACAAGCACGAGAACTTAGATAAGCAAGACTAGTTCCCTAGTCACTTCAGGACCTTAGGCCAGATAATAATCAGTAGGATGTTAGTATGCATGTTCACTTAGAAACACCTGAGCGGCCGGTTGATAAGTGAGTTAAAAGTATCCCCCAACGCCAAGGTAAACCACTGAGGATGAATGTTCTCACCCCCACTCACTTATGCTTCCAGCCGTGAGTTATGAGAAGCAACCAAAGGATCAAAAGAAAGAACGAAGGACAAGCCATCGATGACGGATAGACAGATCTTCAAGGCTACGAAGACATGTTGGGCCAGTTATGCACTAGTTGAACCTTATGATGTATATGATTATGACATGCATATGTACTTTATTATAATATTATGTGATTTGTGGTACTCATTTGTGACGGACCATGTATTGATTATGTAATTGCCTAGACTAAGGATAATGAATATTCATAAGTCCAATCGTTTGTCTTATATACTGTGATTCATACATGGCTCATATTTTGTAAATAAACACTCAGTAACAAAGTTTTAAATCGGTCCATATTTTCCTTAATCTAGTATTTTCGAAAAAGTAATAGGGACTATGGGTATTCCCGCCAAGTGAATAACAACCTAGTGAGCTTTGCGTACTACTCGAGGGTATGCAGTTAGCTAGGGTGTTACAATATTTGTATCAAAAAAGTAAACGTGTAATGTATCAACATTAAAAAAAAAAGTAAATGCGTTCAAATCTATTATATTTAAAAACATAAGACACGGCGTAAACAAGAAATTTCAACAATAAATGCATTCAATTTAAGAAATAAATAATAATAATAAATTTTAAAAAATTATATTAAAAATCATTTAGCAACCAAAATAAATTTCTAAAATAAACAACCAAACATGATCCTACATATATCTTCCCCTTAAGGTGACTCCTGATTCAAGAATCTTGACGTCACTGCAATTGACCATGTCTTCCATAAACTACTTCTTCATCTTAACCTATAACTAGAAAGGGAGCTACTGAGTGAGAACTTTGGGGAGAGCCGTAGTGAGCGAGTGATCACCCACAACACTCACGTGACATTTTGAAATATGGACACACATATGCAATA
This sequence comes from Nissolia schottii, assembly GCA_003254905.1. Lineage (NCBI taxonomy): Eukaryota > Viridiplantae > Streptophyta > Magnoliopsida > Fabales > Fabaceae > Nissolia > Nissolia schottii. The sequence goes on along the minus strand of QANU01084157.1, from coordinate 8,484 downwards.
CATATAATACTCGTCATACAAAAACATTATCATATCATAATACTTAATAATAAAACTTTCATGAAAACATTAAAACAAATAGAATTTTGGGGAGGTATATGGATAGACAAATCCTGAGAAATACGGTATGACTATATATGCTCATGTCCATACCTCACGGTATTGTCCTATTCTGGGTGATACTGATAACTGCCATATTTATGCGATTTCACCCATAGTTATCAAAATCGCTTTTTAACTAGTAAAATCGTACGATTTTACGAGTTTAGGTAGTAAAATCGAGCTAAATCGCATGTAAACTCGTTTCTGGGTAAAATTAGGTAAACTCGGGTAAAATCGGGTAAACTCGTATAAAATCGCATAAAATCGGATAAAATCGAGAGTTTACCACACAGGCAGTTTTTTTTAGGGACAAAACAAGTTTGATATTGTTTTGCATATCTATGAGTTTTTAGATTTAGGTCATTTAAGTATTTTAGAGTTATCATTTACAGTTGCGCCTACAATCGTGCTCCATCGTGCTCCGTCGTTGCTTGTGCTCCGTTGCTAATCCATCGTATGTATTTCATCCTTTGCTCAGGGATCTTTCCCACCAGTGTGCGTGACCTCTGCATTGCTATTTGTGCTTTAGTGTTCTAGATTGAAGACATCATTGTCACAAGCTCGCTTCTTGTGATGTTCAATAGTCAATACTATGTATTATGTTATATGTATTATGTATGAATTGAACTTAGAACTCATATATTTCATCTTTATTTGTGCTTTGTTATGGAGGTAAATGTATTTATGAATTTCAAGTTTTATTAAATATATTTTTGTAGCATAATAATTTTTCAAAATATTTTTTTAATAATAGGTAAACTCGTACGAGTTTACGATCCGAGATTAGGAGGCTCCACGAGTTTACTTAAACTCTCGAGTTTGATAACCATGATTTCACCTATTGAATTGGCACCTGTCTGCTTAAGTTTAATGAATTATCTGATTAAATTCCCCACTTTTGTAAGATTTATAAATATAATTTAAAGATGGATACAAGCAAGTCAAAAGGACAAAAGCAAGGGAAATCCCACCGAAACTAGAAACAAAGAGCAGAAAGTGAAAAAAAAACCAGAAAGGAAAGTTCAGGGGAGACACAGCTCAGCGGTGACAATGGTCTGCTCAGTGACACAACAAGAAGAAGCTGCTCAGCGGAGGACCCAACCCCTTCAGCGGGCCTTGCTTCGAAGTGAAGAAACTTAGCCACGAAGAAAGCTCTGCAGCCGCACCTGTAGCCGCAATGCCGCCCTGCTCGGACACCGCTCAGCGTACTGCATGATCGCTCAGCGGTTCTGATAGGTAATGTCAGAGCAGAAAAGAAAGCTCAGACCGGTGAGTGGGGCACCCAGGCCGCTTAGCGGTGTTCTCTAAATTTTTCTATAAATAAGAGGCCGAGACACTCTTCAAAACACACACTTCCCCCTTCAGAATTCGTTCTGTTCTAGTTTCAATTATATTCTAAATTTTAGTTTAGCAATAAAGAGGAGGCCAGTGAAGGAGCAAAGAGTGATCGAAGAAGCACAGCGGTCGTTGTCCTGATAGCATGAGAACGTGTCATGGTAAGCGTCCATCACCTTGCCTCTGAGATTATCTCTTGTAAGATGGGTTTATAATCCTCTTGTTGTTGGGATTTTGATAGCTATTATAGTACGATTGTATCCATCAACTTTTGCATTAATGAATATATCATTTTCTCTGATTTGCATGTATCGATTTTACACTTAATGCTTGTTTTAGCTTAGCTACCTAAAGCATGATTTCAAACTACATGGTTGCGCATGAGAACGGCATCATAAGTTTGAACTAAATCAATTCATCTAATAAACCTAATTGCTAGAGTAGAGTTAGGGTTATTAGTCGTTTTAACATCTGAAATAACGTTGGTTTTCTTTGTTAAGATTGTGCAAGAAATTGACAACATAATAAAGGAAACCTAATGATCTTTTCATGCTCGAGAGAGATGAACAAGTTAAGAACTGATGGCGAGGAATCAAAGAAATGATAATTCTGATGTATAGAGTTATGAATGCATGAAACTATAATAGGATTCGAATCCCAACAAGCCTCCTGATCTGTCTCTGATTTGTTGCCTATTTATTTATTTATTTATCTAAATATCAAATCATCAATCCTCCACTTCATTGTTTAATTAACAAACTCAAGAACAGTATTTTTGCAATTCTCTGTGGATATGACTATACCCGACTATATTGTAATTGGATCCCTTGAAGATCTGAAAGTTGTAAAGAAGGATATATATTTAAACGACGAGAGTGTAAAAAAGCTTTCAACAAAATTGGTGCCGTTGCCGGGGAGTTGCGTCAAAAATACATAGCTTGAATTTTGTTTAATTAAGCAATGTGAATATTGTAAATAGTTTCTTAGTTGTTTTTAGTACCCTATTTCTAAATTTTTGCCTAGCATGTACTGTTCTTAAGTTTAAGCCAGGTATAACTCTGGCCGATATCGAGGATATAATTCGGAGAAATAACAGCACATCTAGGAACAGGCATCTAGCTAACGACGTAAAACAAGCACTTCGTGGGAGGCAACCTAGTATTTGTGAGTTTTTATTATTTAGTACTTAAATATTCAGTATTAAGGTGTTAGAATAAAAATTTTATGAAAATGGTGAAAAGAAGGCTAAGATTTATGAAAAAGAAAACGAATCAGATTCAGGTACCGCTCAGCAGCACTAATGTCTCGCTCAGCGGTACACTAGCTCAGCGAACTCATTATATCGCTCAGCGGACTGAAACCGAATTGAGCATTCTGTTTCTAAAGGAATTGAAGGTTCGCCTCAATGATAAATCATGCGATTAGGTTAAACCTCTAAGTGCTAATCTTTTCAAGAAAAATGCTAACTAGAAGCACCTAGACCTTTAACCTAATGATCAATTTTTAAATTTATAACCTTCAATCAAATGTCTGAAAATATAATCTGAAAATAAGATTCGTAAGCTAATTTAGAAAAGGAAGATTTTTGAAAAAGGAATTTTCCTAGCACCCTAAGAGAAAGATGATCAAACTGAAAAAAGAAAGTGTCATTTGATCATAGAATCTCTAAAGCTTGTCATTATTTGTGGGAAAGAAAATTCTGATTGTTTTGCAGGCCACAAAGCAACAGAAATTCTTCAAATCTACAGAAAGAGATTCAGTGCTAGAAGAAGAAGAGCATGATTCTTAAAAGGAAGATGAGCCTCTATCTCCTCAAGCCAAATCAAACAGAAGTAGCCCATAGTGCAAGGAGGCTACATCAAAGGAAGGCATTCACCATAACCAGGGGGCATTCTAAAACACCTTAATTAATTTTCTTTAGTACATAGACTTGTTTGTCTGAAAAACAATACTGAGTACTAGTCATTTCACATAAAGATTGATGCATGAACAAATACAACACAAATTGAATTGTTTCAAAATCCATGATAGACCTTTGTGAATACATGCATAGATGTCATGAACATGTCAAGATGCATTTATCTACTTGTTTGCATAAACATAACCTGGAAAATCACCATTGTTTTTGTACAATTGAATTTGTTTGAGTCTTTGATTTTGAAAATTGTATGGAAGTAATAGGAAATGATCAAGGCATTCTGTTCATTAGAATTCAACCCACTTAGCCAAATAAAGCTTACCTTAAATAGGAATACCCTTTGATACCCCTGTTGAGCCTAACATGAGAATTTCTTTATTGTTACATAATCCCTGGTCCCTAAAAGAAAAAATGGCATCCCTTAATTTCTAAATTAAGAGAGCATTCTATTAGATTATGTGAAAAAAATCTAAGTTAAGGGGAGATCAAGGTTGGCAATAGTGGAAACAGACAAAAAGTTTGAGGAAATTGAACAGAAGCAAAACACATGCTGAAAAGAAAAGAAAAATCTTTATCTCAAATGACAAAAGAAAAAATGAAGAAAAAAAGAAAAATAATTGAGAAAAAGAACTCCAGGAGGCAAGGGCTGAAAAAGAAAAAGGGAAAGAAAACAATGTTGTGGAAAAAGAACAGGTGACAACAGGAATTGGGAAACGACGCTCTCTTGATTAAAAACTTTGCATATCCAGAAAAACCAATTTCCTTGTAGCCTGACCACATTACAACCCTTAAAAGTCCTTTAGTGATCCTTGAATGACCATACAATTTGACTTGATTTCGAGACAGGTAACAAATTTAAGTTGTTGTAATTCAATGGTGATATTGAGCGAAACACCCTCCTTGAACTGGTCTACTGACCATTGTGTGAATAAATAAAAATTTCATTGACTAAAAAGGCATTGGATAGTGTGATCTGTTTATAGCATGCAACATGAATCTGCTCTTGACTATTGTTAGGATTATTCTATGATGTCCCACAAGTCTCGAGCTGGAACTGTATGAATCAAGTCAATCAAGCAAAACCACTTAATTGTTCATGTGCATCGTTCTTTTGTAAAAGTTTTAGGTATAATTCTAGTACCTCTTGTTTGAGGACAAACAAGGTCTTAAGTTAGGGGGAGTTGATAAATGCCATATTTACGTGATTTCACCTATTGAATTGGCACCTGTCTGCTTAAGTTTAATGAATTATCTGATTAAATTCCCCACTTTTGTAGGATTTATAAATATAATTTAAAGATGGATACAAGCAAGTCAAAAGGACAAAAGCAAGGGAAATCCAACTGAAACTAGAAACAAAGAGCAAAAGGGGAAAAAGAAGCAGAAAGGCAAGTTCAGGGAAGACACCGCTCAGCGGTGACAATGGTCCGCTCAGCGACACAACAAGAAGAAGCCGCTCAGCGGAGGACCCAACCCGCTCAGCGGGCGTTGCTTCGAAGTGAAGAAACTTAGCCACGAAGAAAGCTCTGCAGCCGCACCTGTAGCCGCAATGCTGCCCTGCTCTGACACTGCTCAGCGCATCGCACGGCCGCTCAGCAGTTCTAACAGATAATGTCAGAGCAGAGCCACCATTCAGAGGAACCATGGCGGGGAAGAAAGCTCAGACCGCTGAGCGGGGCACCCAAGCCGCTCAGCGGTGTTCCCAAAATTTCCCTATAAATAAGAGGTCGAGGCACTCTTCAAAACACACACTTCCCCCTTCAGAATTCGTTATGTGCTAGTTTCAATTATATTCTAAATTTTAGTTTACCAACAAAGAGGAGGCCATTGAAGGAGCCAAGAGTGATCAAAGAAGCACAGCGGTCGTTGTCATGACAGCGTGAGAACGTGTCATGGTAAGCGTTCATCACCTTGCCTCTGAGATTATCTCTTGTAAGATGGGTTTATAATCCTCTTGTTGTTGGGATTTTGATAGCTATTATAGTATGATTGTATCCATGAACTTTTGTATTAATGAATATATCATTTTCTCTGATTTGCATGAATCGATTTTACACTTAATGCTTGTTTTAGCTTAGCTACCTAAAGCATGATTTCAAACTGCATGGTTGCGCATGAGAACAGCATCATAAGTTGGAACTAAATCAATTCATCTAATAAACCTAATTGCTAGAGATAGAGTTAGGGTTATTAGTCGTTTTAACATCTGAAATAATGTTGGTTTTCTTTGTTAAGATTGTGCAAGAAATTGACAACATAATAAAGGAAACCTAATGATCTTTTCATGCTCGAGAGAGATGAACAAGTTAAGAACTAATAGCGAGGAAACAAAGAAATGATAATTCTGATGTATTGAGTTATGAATGCATGAAACTATAATAGGATTTGAATCCCAACAAGCTTCCTAATCTGTCTCTGATTTGTTGCCTATTTATTTATCTAAATATCAAATCATCAATCCTCCACTTCATTGTTTAATTAACAAACTCAAGAACGGTATTTTTGCAACTCTATGTGGATACGACTATACCCGACTATACTGCAATTGGATCTCTTGAAGATCTGAAAGTTGTAAAGAAGGATATATATTTAAACGACGAGAGTGTAAAAAAGCTTTCAACAGATACATGACACCATGCCTTACGAGCTGCCTATGTTCGATTTCACTGTCTTACCTTAATTATTCTATATGTCCGTAGGAATGGAAAGTGGGGCTTGTCTATTGGTATCACTTCACGTAGGACTATTTCAAATGAAAAATTAAAAGCGCTTAATGAATAATATGGCAGGGGCTGATTGATGTTCTATTTTCTCCAGGTCTATGTGTGATTTCTATTTATTTGATAAGGTGTATTAATTTGCATAGGTTGATACTCTTTTTTAATGGGATTTTTTCAGAAGTTTTGCTTAAGAAGGTCTCTTCTTTCTTGCCTTTTTGGACTTAAGCCGTTCATCAAATGAAATGATGGTTCATCTAAAAAAATTAAAACGGGTATGCGAACATGAAATAAACATTTTTGGTTTGTTCAAAGTCGCAGTCATGAACAAAACAAAGATTTTCTTTTTTCCTTCTTGGGGGTGTGAATGAAATGCAAAGAAATGATGTTTTGACTATGGTAGGTAAAATGTTCATTCTAAAAATGATCAGTAGTACTGATGACCAGTTTCCAATGTCCCATGTGTTGGCCGCCAAGGAACATGAGATTTGTGGATGAAAATGAATTAGATATTTTAGCGGTCGTAGCACGCTACAGCATGGATTAGCCATTGCAATGCTCATTGAGTGTTGCAACGGTTCGACAGTGATGACTTGGAGGAGAAGTCAGTTTTTTCCATAAATAGAACCATTTCCTGGTGTTTTTACTTCCTAATTCACTCAAAGAACTCTGAAAGTTATGCTTTGAGTGTGAACTCTCAACTCTAGTTTATTTATTATTTTTTTGTTCGTGGAGAAGCAATGTCTTCACGTAGGGTGTCAGGAGCTCCTAGTGTCAATGCTCTTTACGTGTTAGCCATTTCTAGGTGAGTGACGTTTAACCACGACATATGTTTGCCATTAGTACTATTTTTACGAAATATTTTTATTCATGTTTTCAGTTAGTTTTATGATTAGTTAAATTATGTCTTTTTATTTTAGAAAATATTTATGCCTTTTATTTATAGAAAACATTTATGAAAATATTTTAGAACTTACGAAAATTACTTAAGAAAGGCATGAGATCATTTTGTTGTATTTATGCATAAAGATGAGCATGAGCATGATTCATGTGTATGAAACCCTAGGAGGAATGACTTCAGTTTAGTTATCAGTTATTATGTTTTAAGGAAGTTATATTTATGATGGAACTGTAAGTCAACGACAACTTATGTTGACTCTTGGTACCATTGTAGTTAGATTCATACAAACTATTAGAGATCTAGGGACTCAAATAGATCTGATTACCATTAGTTATTGAGACCTTGGTACTTAGGTAGTGCGTCAAAGCCAAATTGTATTGCTCGGGATCCGTCTGTCTAAATGTCTTCCTTGATTTTAATTATGTTTCAATAATGGATTATGTATTTATTGTAAAGTATTCCTATAAATGTTTTCATATATGATATATATTATGTAATACATTTTATATGTTGTGTTTATTAATTGTCCCATATGATCGTGAACCCGCTCATTGAGATGATGACTCACACTTGCTTCTAGATGATGACTCACTGATTTGGTTTAAGCATTGGAAAGCTAACACCAAGAGAAAATGCAAACATAGTTGGAGGAGATGTGAGGCATGGAGCAAAGGTTGATAAGTGTTATGCAGTTCTACATGAATTGTTTTAGTTTAAACACTTATGTTGTATCAGTTTGTATTTTTTTTTCTTTGTGTTGTATTAGTTTCTATTCAATACTTATATATGTTATTTTAATCTTAATTTGAATATATATGAATCCTAATTTGAAGTTCCTCATTGTTATTAATTTTTTCAAGTTAATGTTTTAAATGTCTAAATAATTGAGTACATAAAATTAATTCTAGATTGTAAATAAAAACTTGATTAAATTAACAAATTAAAATAAAAAACAACAATAAAAGTAATTAAAAAATGATTTAAAACACTACAGACAGATTAATTAATAAATTATGTCTGTAGCATTAGCATTAATAAATATGATGGTTTTTTTTGTTGATTATATAGACGAATTTAATTAATATTACGAACATAAATAATTAATAAAATTTGTCTATAATATAGACGGAAAGAAATTCATCGGTAGAATTTGCCATGAATTCTACTGCCACACTAATAACAGACGGAGCTAATGTGTCTTTAAATATTAAATATCCGTATGTGATATTAAAAATCTGTCTGTAAAAATTGAATATTTATCTGTAATTCCATTTATATTTAGCATTTTTCTGGTAGTGGTTTGACACACACCAAAACGGTGTTAATTTCAATATGCGATCAAATAATAATTTATAAAGCTAAATTAACCCCAAAAGCGTTGTAAAGGGGGCTAACCTAGGTCGTCTCTCAAGGAAGCAATTAGAACCAATTAAAATTACAATTAACAAGGGGGTTTGGATTCATGAATAATAATAAAAAGAAAGCAAAATAAAAGTCAGTTAACAATGATA
>QANU01084041.1:0-15406 GCA_003254905.1 Nissolia schottii | reverse complement strand
TTTTATGGGTTAAAGATGATTCTTATGAATTAAAGGTAATAATTTAATTTCCTTACCTCCCTATTTAACCTATAATTATTTATTACGCTAATTATCCGTACAGTGAAAAAGCGGGATGTTACACCCATTGTCACTCCTAATTCCAATTCCCTTTGCTTTTTTTCTTCTTTTAATTATTATTATATTGTTGTTGTTGTTGTTGGTGCTGGTGCGCTGTGTGGGTATGGCTTCGATGCTGTTCGTGTTCCTAACTGGCCTTCTGGATATTGATAGAGATCCTTCTTATGTGGGGGTGTGTGGGCACTGTATTGAAGCTTGTAATGTCATTGGATTTTAATTTTGTCACTACATAGGTTACATAGGTGGAGAATGGATTTTCTCATGTTATTTTTTTACATGGTAAAAATATATTAAATTTTTATCATCAATATCTTAATTATTTGTGTCATACATAGGTCTCACATTCTCAATAAATGGTAAAGGGTAATATGAAAAGATTCATTCTCATATAAATGTAAACTCTGTCCCTGTTAGTATCAGGCGGTGTTTTGAATTTGTATTGTTTGGCATTGTTTTGGTTGGTTCCTTAAATTGTTTGGACGGAGTGCTTTTTATCCTTTCTTAAATTTTATTTTACTGAATTTTTCTTTGAAAAGTTTAAAGAAGTTTGATCTTTGCATGATGAGCATTGTTAAGTTTTGGTGGGTAATCCTTTGTACGAATTTGCTTATCTTTTCGGATTTAAGCCTTGTTTTTTTAAAAATAAAAAAAGTAATTTAGTTATAATAACTTTATATTTATTTTTTTTATTATAATAATTTTAAATGCTTTTTAAAATATAAAGTAATTTAATTCTCTACGGTGACTTAACTTTTTAACCTAGATTGTTGTTTACACAATATTATAACTTTTATGACTAAATGATATAGAGTTTAATTTTTTATATTATTTATTCTCATTTTTAAATATTGTTCACCCTTTGAGTGAGAAGAGTTCTTGTGTAAGAGAGGTACTAAGATATAAAATTATGTAAAATGTTGGGAAATCTAATTAATCAATCTAAAAATCAAATCAACCACTCTCATATATGATACTTGTCATTTTTCTTGAGGTTTTAACATTAATATGTTTTCTAACCCCCCCGGCCATAACATGGGCCGTAAAAATGATTTACAATTGTATGGGGAGAATTCTAAAATTGCCAAAATTTGGGGTGATTTTAGAATTTTTTTTTTTAAAAAAAAACTCTTTCAGCTTCTGAAATCGTCAGAAACCTTTGCAATTTCAAGTTCGACAAAAACATTGCAGAAGCGAGTTCTCGAGGTTGTCAGCGCAGTGTAGGTGGGGGGCATGTTTTGAAATCACTTAGGTCAACGACGATTTCAGACCTTGACCATGCGCAATTCGGTTCCCAAAATTGGAGCATCCATGAAGCTCTATACCTCCATATATGGATTCCTATAAATATCACTACAAAAAAATGCTCATTACCTGCAAATTTTGCCTTGAAATTTGTAAGTAGTTACGTTTCCTGCAAATTTTGCTACAAATTGGAATTAATAGGTAACAAAGTGGTAGGTAACTAGTAGTTGTGAATTTCAAAATTCGTAAATATTTACCTATGGATTTTTGTTTTAGGAAATTGCAAAATTTCGCAAATAATCTAGTTGGGTGTTTGAGAGGAATTTTGCTGCAGATTTTAATACACATTTTTTCGCACAAAACATTTCGTAGAAAAATTTGTTGGTAGAGTTTGCAACCAATTTTGCAGGTAAATTCTGTAGGTAGAATTCACATCAATTTTGTAGGTAAATTTTGCAAGAAATTATACATGTAAATTTCACAGCAAATTCTACATGTACATGTTGTATCAAAATTCATAGCTTTTTTTAATCCCCAACAAATTTTGCAAGTAATACGAAATTTTTTTTGCAAATAATTATGCAACTATTCAATTTGCTAATATTCAACAATCAACAAACCAATAAAGAAACATGTGAACCGATGAACAAATTGCACCAGACCAATGAACCATTAAATCAAAACTTTATTAATTTTTTTAATTAATTAAATGAACAATACAAACAGGCTTTGTGAGCCTTTTAACTTTTAAAACTCAATAATGACTTATTAGACTCACAACACCCTTTCTTTTTTAACTAAAATATTTGTTTTCCCTCTTTGTGTGGTTCGATGTAGGACTTGTGTTGTTATTATTAGGCTCACAACACCCTTTTTTTTATAATTGAAAAGTTGGTTTCCCATTCTTTTGTTGTTCAATGTTAGACTTGAGTTGTTATGCTATTGTGCTACCATTTATGGTGGAAGATTTAGCAAAATGAAAGTTCAAATTGACCTTAAAATTATGCCACAAAATCAAATATATTAAGTGTCAAAAAGTCTTTTAAGAACATGAGTAAATATGAAACTCACTAGTTGGTAATCGATTTCCAGTATCATTAATCTATAGTATGTTACAAACAAACATCTTTAAGTAACATTCAAGGGTCTAGAGAACAAATCTCTCTTTCCCTCTCTCTCTTGTTCATCATTCACTTCACCAATTTTTTTTTCTATATATCTCATTAACAAATTAAAGCATCCTCCAAGTTAAGTGCAATGTGAGAAAACAAAAAAAAAAGTGATTCGGTACTTAACTTGGAGGGTATATTGGTTAATAATGGTTAATATTGTTTGAGAGTGAATCTTAACCAAACAAGTAAAAAGAAAAAAAGAAAAGCACTCTCATTGGAGAATCGGTATTCTTTATTAACTTGGAGGGTGTATTGTTCATCATTCACTCTCAACCAATTATTGAATACCTCAAAGTGTCCTTTAAAATATATCTTAAAAAATGGTACAAATAATATTGGTTGAGAGTGAATCTTAACCTTTTTCTAACCCAATATTTAAAAGACACACTCAATATGCAACCAAATATGTTTTTCCCCATTTATTGTTATTCCCTCCTAACAAACTACTCATATTTATTTTTCAACCTGTAACATCATCCTTATTCCTACACATTAATCCCTCCTAAAGTTAGTATAATCTTCATTGTCACCACCACAATTTCAATATGATGCCACCTTTTCTATCTAATTTCCTGTCTTTGCTTCCTTTTTTCTCATAAGCTATATATATATATATATATATATATATATATATATATAAAATTTGTGTAACAATTTTATGCCTTTAGTTTTTACTTTTTATTTGTTTTAATTGTAAGGTACATTATAAGAAAGGGAGTTAAGAAAATGGAGAAAAAGAAAGAAATTATGACTTAATTAGTTTTGGGGAGTGTATTATAAACTTTGGGAAAAAATAACAAGACAAGAGTATAAAAAATAAAAAAGAAGACAAATAGTTAAATTATAATATAGTTAATATAATTTTTTTACGTTCTTAATAAATACAAAAAAACAACAACAATAATAGTGGTGGTGAAGGTAGATATAGTGGTGGCAACGATGGTGGTGCTCCACAACAAATAAATTTGCAATAAAAATTGCAACAAAGTAAATTTGTAGCAAAGATAATTTGCAGCTAAATTCGCAACAACTAAATTTTTAACTAAATTCATAACAAATAAATGTTAGCAATTGTGAGCCTAGGTAACCAATACCCAAGAGGGGAGGAGAGTGAATTGAGTATTTAAAAAATTATTCTAATATTGGCAAATATTACATTTCCATGCAATCAAAGTTATTATGCGGTGAAATTTATCAAGCAAAGATAAAATTATAAGTTTGCTCAATTATATATATTGAACATTAAAATCAATAGAGCAACTTATAAACAATTATCAATAGATGTATAAGGTTGCAATTCTCAAAATAGGCAAGACAATAATAAATGTTTGCAATAAATAAAGAGATAGAGTTAGAGAGATTGCAAACAATGATTTATCCTGATTCGACCACCCTTGTCATCTACGTCCAGTTCCCAAGTGGCTTGCTCAAGATTTTTCCACTATCATCAATATTCTAACGTAGGTGCTTGAAAAACCTTTACATCCAAGAGCACTCCTCACACTTAGGACCCCCCACCTTTGTGTTTGAGCCTCAAGAACTAATCCTTAGGGATACCGAACCGCAAGCAACTAGAGAGATACCTCACTCTCTTTATAGTGTATGAATTTGTGTATAAAGAAGAAACTCTCTCAAAGAGTGAATGATACAAATTGAAGCACAATATTCGCTTTGCAAATAAAACTCTCTTGTAGAGCAGATGATACAACTTGAAGCTCTACTAGGAGTATTGATAATATCTCTCTTTTGCTCTTATGATGATGGAAAATATTAATCCATTGATAGTATGAAGTATATGGATAATGGGAGTGAAGAGCTTGGCTAGAAATGTGAGTGTAATGGGTATTTATAGAGTTTGTAAGTACACTAGCTGTTACTAGCCGTTACCCAATTATTTTCTCATTTCTATTTGTTGAAAACTAGCTATTTTTAGCTTCTGGAATTTGGTCATTTGAATGACAAACCTTGGTCATTTGAATGACTCAAGTTTCCTTTTTCCCATTTTTTTTTATTCCTATTGTCAATCTTAATCATTTTTAGTTCCTAGAATAAAAAGATCATTTAAGAACATCATTCCAACAGTTTAGAGAGGGATATGTATCAATTTTCCTTTGACAAGAATACCTTAAGTCCTAAGAGACTATATCCTTTTGATAGCTTGCTTGGACTTGGTATTCTTCATGAATCCTATCTTCGGCATTACTATGTTTTTCATGGGATAAACATTTTATGCTCCACCTTTTGACTTTGGGCATCATATGAATATGTTCCTTCTTGTTCAATCTTGTTCTTGAAGCCTTTAACTTTCCTATACATAAGATTATTCGCTTGAAAGTATAGTTGGTCCAATGTGTTCTAATATCTTAATATGCATCTATAGATCAATCAATGCATCATGCATATACATTTATTCAAGGATCAAATCATTATATTAATCAAATAATATTCTTTGTCTAACATGTATGCATTCTAACATCATAACACTTGATATTCATGCATATATACATTTACACACAAATATATCCAATAGTTAATCCATCAAGGCACATAAAAAATTATTGGATATGTTCTCAACAGGATGTTCCTTATTTATCATTGTATGATGTGTAAGCTATATGATATCATCCAGTGCAATCATACAAGATCAAATGTAATATATTTAGCATATAACACCCTTTTGTATTCTAATTGTCATTATGTATTTGTTATGTTCTATTTGTCATCATCATATATTGTATTAAATAAACATAGGCATAGATAATAAGTATAGACAGTTAGAACATATTGTATTTGTCATCATCCAAACATACTGTATTAAACAATTAGAACAACTAGGGAAACCTAGTTCCACAATAAATTTGTAGCTAAATTCACAATAAACTTTCACAAGAAAATCCACAGCAAAGCAAACTCACAGCTAAATTTGCAACAAAAAAGTTTGTAGCTAAATCCGCAGCAAACTATTCATAAGAAAATTTGCAGCAGAGCAAACTCAAAGTTAAATCCACAGCAAATAGAATAGAAAACTTGCAGCAAACTAGTTTGCAAGAAAATTTGCCACAAAAAGTTTTCGCAAGAAAATCAACAGTAAAATTATTTCACTACAAAATCTGCAGCAAAGTAGTTCGCTAGAAAATTTGTAACAAGAAAATTCATAGCAAAATTCGCATGAAACGAAAGTCGCAACTAAATTTGCAGCAAAAATCCGCAAGTAAGTTCGTAGATACTATTTCCTGTTGATTTAGCTACAAAAATGGTGTTGACAAAACCTTTTGACATTTTTTTTCTCGAGCTCCCTACAAAATTACTTGCAAATTTTTTATCTGCGAAATAATTTGCAACAAAATTCATAGCTAAATATTGTTCACCTTTTGGAGAAAAACTTACTTGCAGATTTTGCTGCAAATTTTGTAATTCATAGCAAAATATTCATTTTCTTACTCAAAAACTAAAATTTGTAGCAGAATTCAAAGGTATTACTTATGAAAAAAATTTCCAGCAAATTTTTGCAGGTAATTCGCTATTTTTTAGTAGTGATTGTTTCTTTTCCAAATCCATTCATTCACGATTCATACAACATTCCTCAAGCAATATTTATTTATTTCTAGTTAAAATTAATGTTAGGAAGTGAGGCCTCCGAAGGTTGATGATATTGTGGATCACTTGTTACACATCTCGGAGCAAGTTCTTGAGGATAATAAGGTTTATATTCAAAATTATCCATTATTCATTATATTTTATTCTTTATTTTTTAAGTATTTCATTAAAAAATGACACACAAAGTATGCTCTATACTTGCCTTACTATTAGGATCTCGTGTACCAAAAATGTATGCCTACTTTGACAATTAAAAAAAATTTAGTACTAAGTACCTGTTATTTGTTTATTTTTTTAAGTATGTCATTGAAAAATGAGACACAAAATATGCTCTACACTTATCTTACTATTGGGATCCTCTGTACCAGAAAAGTGCGCTTACTTTGACATTTAAAATAATTTATTCATAAGCACTTATTGTTTGTTTTTTAATGTAGACATTTTATTATTATAGTATGCGTGTGTGTTGCAAACTAGACACAAGATTATTGAGCCAACAAATCCCCTTATACGATCGTATCTAGAAAACGCCATTTTGTTATGGTGGCTTTACTACCTCAAGTTAGAGTGAACCAAAAACTTATTTGTGCACTTGTTGAATGATTAAGGCCATAGATGCATACGTTTCATCTACCACACGACGAGTGTGCGGTGACATTAGAAGATGTGACGATGTTACTTGGGATTCATATTGTTGGTGAAGCCTTAATCAGACCTGAGACAATATTCACAGGATCATCTCTTGAAAATCTATGTCAGGAAGCACTTGGAAGAATGCCTGCTCCCAGTGATATAAGTGGATCTTTCTTCTCTTTAGTACGACTACACAATTATTTTGGCTCTGATACCTGTGATGATATTGACGAACATGACATGAAGCAGATAGTACAATGACATGCTCACAGATATATATTGTGGTTGATTGACAATGTTTTGTTTTGTGACAAGCATGGTAAATGGGTCCATGCGAAGTACTTGGCGATGCTTCGAGATTTGGATGCCATCAGATCGTATAGTTGGGGTTCAATTGTCCTTGCTATACTTGATAGATCCTTATTTTGTGTTACACGCACCACATGTAAGGTAATCAGTGGTTTCATGGTGCTCCTTCAAACGTGGACATTCTATAGATTTCCCGAAATTGCTCCCAAACCCCAGAACCAGGACCTGTACCAATTTCCCCTTGCATTGAGGTAAAATTTTTTTGCATGACAACAAGGATATTTGATTTATTTTAATAGATCTTGTTTATCATATTGTCGATTCAATTAATATAAACATTTGTAGATGGAATGCACATATGTATTTTCCTAATGTCCATCCAAAAAAATATCAAAGAAATAAGATCTATCATAGATGATATGGAACTAGACGAGGTAACGAATAATTAAAATATTATAAACATTTGTGCAACATCTGTATCTAACTTATTATTTTGATGCAATTTATATGGAAACCATATCGACAACCGCAAATTGTTGTAGTCATCCCAACAATAGACTTGAAGAATAAATAATTTACGTGGTCAGTAGTATGTCTACTCATTTGCTTTGAGATTATAGAGTGACATGCAACTAACCACGTTATGCGGAAATTGGTCTTGTTCAGACAATGCTTGTTGGGCCTAGCTACAGTATTTTGGGTAATGCACATAATTGTGATTTGAGGGTAAATACTCATGCATTAGCATTGATAAATTAGGTGCAAAGGCATTATTAGTGGATCCAGATGTGGGTGAATCGCGTAGCACTAGTTACCGAGAACCTTATAAATTATAGACCTACATTGCAGTATTGGAATTGGTAGAGGGAGAATGGCCGAAGATTTCTTAAGTAGTTACACGATCATTAATAGCTACATGAGATTTGGCAAACATATTTTCTCTCCCTATCGCATGGTCATGTGCCCCTAGGGCTGTCAAAATGAGCCCGACTCGTTTACCCGTTTAAAAGGACGAGTTTTACATGCAAAAAATAGGCACGTGAAAATTTGAAAAAAAAATTGGCCTGATCCGTTTAAGCCTGACCTGTTTAGGCCCAATCCGTTAGGCCTGCGGGCTAGCCCGTGAGCCTGTGAAATATTTTTTTATTTATAAAAAATCAATTTTTTAAAAGTTTCATTTTGGACTCTAAATTTTTTTTTGGAGTTTAAGAGTTTACTTATAATTGAGCATGTTTAACTATTTTTTATGCTTAACTACTTAATTATATTTATATTGCTATACGGGTGAAGTGTTATGACATATATATTGATAAATTTTGCATTCTATTCCTTCAATGAGTGCCTATGCCCTACAATTTGATATATACTTTCAAACCTTGTTTATTATTGATTAATCTACGAGAAAGAGTTCCAATTGTGTTTTTGATCAATAACATAACAGTACTCACATCAATGTTATATGTCGTCATTTAATTAATGAAAGTTGTATTAATTCATGAATCGATTTCAAATAGCATTTGAAAACATTTGATATCTTTCAAGCAGATAGTTGAAGGAACAAAAAAGATAATATAATATGGCAATCAACTATTTAAAATATTTCTTTCTAATTAATTAATAGATAGACAATAAAAAATAGTTAAAAATGATCGCGCATACTTATTCACAACTTTGTATTTAAATCATAAAAAATAAACCAAAATTTTAATTTTTTTTAAAAAATAAACGGGCTAGCAGGCTGACTTGTTTAGGCCCGCGGACCGACCATAAACGAGCCGGATCCTAAAAATAGGCATAATTTTGGCCCGGCCCATTTGACACCCCTGTGTGCCCCAATCGCATGACTTTTGTGATGCACCCTTGTAGGGTTTCTATGCCCCAGGGCTCCCGTAGGGCTTCTTTGATCACGCGCCCCCATAGGGTGTCTTTGCTTAGGCATCCCCTGTCCACCACACCAAGATTATCTCCTAGAGCTGACCATACAACAAAATTTCAATACTCAATTGTCTAGTTGGTTAGGCGAATAATATGGTGATATGCCATCTTGGGCCATGGCTCAACAACTGCAACAAATTAATGAGAACTTTGAATTGTTGAACCATGGCCACTCTTTGTCACGCCTCAACTTGGAAGTGACCGCACGTAGGGCTACTATCCCTGCGAAAGCTCTGACGTGGCATATAATGCTCATGCATGATATAAGTAAATAACTTGTTTTATAAATAAACTTCAAATAATATCTTGAATTACAAAATGTCTAAAATAAATACTAAAATAGCTAATATATTTATGTTCGAATAGGATCTTGCCTAAGTAATTTGGAGCATATCTGATAAAACTTGGTAGACTCTACTACAAAGCGGAGCTTACAACTGATGCTAGACCTTGCGGCTACTGTACGAAGGAGACGTTCTCACCTTCCTCTACTGTATCTGAAACAATAGGACAGATGAGTGAGTTGTCAACTCATTGGTAGGTACCTCGGTATCACTCACATAGCATATCATGCATATAATATAAGGTAATATATAGCTAGACAATAATTAAGGCAAATGAAAGCAAGATGGAAAGTAACTGTTGAAAAGTAAATATGTTTCTATATGTAGTGTGTGCCCCACCTCTAGTGGAGGGGTGCAAGGAAAGATGTCTCTCGATCCTCGATTCAAGGGAGTGCGAGCCCGACCTTACTTGGCTAGGATAAATCCTCACAGTTCTGGGTACGTTGGAGCTCAGATACTAGATCTCTGAGGGGTACGTGTAACATCCCGATTTTTCCTTAGAAAAATAATCGTAAACATAAATATTTAACTAATTTTCTAATCGCGATTAGGGAATTAAAATGGGAAACTAATAGGTAAAATAATTCCTCAGAGAGAAATTCACAAACACCTTTAAATATTAATACCCTTAGGTAGGGGGTAATTAGAGGATCGCGACGGTATGAACGAAATATTTTTCGGTCGACCGTGCGCGACGCACCGAGACTGCAAGCGATAAAACACGAGCAAACCGAAACCGGGAGGAAATGAAAATTTCAGCAACTGAACTAAGA
The DNA here is from genome assembly GCA_003254905.1 of Nissolia schottii. Taxonomy (NCBI): domain Eukaryota; kingdom Viridiplantae; phylum Streptophyta; class Magnoliopsida; order Fabales; family Fabaceae; genus Nissolia; species Nissolia schottii. The sequence continues at coordinate 5,281 of QANU01084041.1, read as the reverse complement.
GAAGGGGGGCTGCACGGTTGATTGGGATTTTTGTCCAATCCATTAAGTCATGCTTCCAAAACTCACATCACCTTACCTTTCTTACACAAGCCATACCCATGCCCATACCTCCCACTATTCACCACATTTTATTTATTCTAAATATCAACCAAATTTTCTCACTATCAGCCCTCCAAAAACCGAGCCCTCCCCCAAGTTTACAAGAGAACTTCATCTTCTACATCCTCCCAAAACATACACCAAGCTAAACCTCAAGAACACCACCAAACCTTCAAAGAGACCAAGCACTTTTTCCATCTCCTTCCACCTTCCACCAACCAAAGCACAACCCCCATAGTCTCCTCATCCTAGTGCATTTTCTTCCTTCCAAAACCAAGAGGAACAACCTCTTTCTCTCCACCTTGTTCGAAGCTCTTCACCTTGGGGAAAGGAGGAGCTCAAGCTTTGGAAACAACAAGGCTTGTGGAACTTCACTCCAAGCTTCCCTCATCACCACCAGGTTCTTTTACAGGTGGGTAAACTTGGCTTGGTCACCCCTTGGTGGCTTATGCTTGCTTGTATGTGTTTATGTGCCTTTATGCCTTATGATAAATTATGTTAGAAATGCTATGTTAGGACTTAGGAGATGATTCTGAAGGGTCCTGTGACCTGGAATAGGTTAGTATATGATGGTGGAAATATGTGAAAAACTCAAGGAACATCCATGAGCAAAGGGGAAAGAAAGGTGAGAGAAACAAAGAAAATAGATTCTGGTTCGTCAGGTGCAGCCGCGTAGTCCGCGGAGAGTGGTTGAAAGGAGTATGTAGAGAACTGTTGAGCGGCGCCTGGAACGGTGCCGAGAGGGTTCCGCGGAGGATCCCAGGGGTGTGAATGAGAAAAATGAGAGAAAATAAGAAAGGGGTAAGTGCTGAGTGACTCCGGGAAAGTGATTGAGAGGGGCCTAGAGAGTTGTTGAGCGGCACCAGGAATGGTGCTGAGAGGGTTTCGCAGAGGATCCCTGGGGTGTGAATGTGAGAAAATGAGAGAAGATAAGAAAAGGAGTATGTGACGGGTGGTTCCGCGAAGAGATGACCGAGAGGAGTCTGAAGTTAGTGAGCAGGCACTTGGAATGGTGCTAAGTGGTTCCGCGGAGAGTAACTGAGAGGAGTCTAGGAAGTTGATGAGCGAGCACCTGGGATGGTGCTGAGCGGTTCTGCGGATAGTGACAGAGAAGAGTCTAGAAAGTTGATGAGCGGGTATCTGGGATGGTGTTGCATGGGTTCCGTGGAGGATCCCTGGAATGCTGAGAGAGTTACGTGAAGAGTGTTGAGGGAGCACCAGGAGTGGTGTTGCATGGGTTCCGCGTAAGATCCCTGGAATGTTGAGAAGGTTACGTGAAGAGTACTGAGTGAGCATCAGTGGTGGTGTAGAGTAGGGTTCCGCGAAGGATCACTGGAGTGCGAGTGCTGAGTGGGTTTCGCGGAGGACCCCGAAGTTGTTGAGTGGTTACAAGTATGTGTATGATGAATGAATGAGTTATGTTTATGATGATGTATGTGGAGCATTGCATGTAGAACACGTATGTTAGGAATGATTATGCTATCATGCATCATGAGAACTAGAGGTTAATCACGTAAAGTTTAAAGAGCATAATTGAACCTTAGGGAACAATATGTAGCTATATGATAGTAGGTATTTCTCTTGGCGGACACGCCCCCCACCCGTCCCCCCCAAGGGGTGGATTGGTTAATGTTGATGGAAGGAAAGAAAGAAAGAAGGAAATGAAAAGATGAATGAGAAAGGGTGACGTCACACCTAAGGTTATGAGCATGATGATGTATGAGTCCAACGCTTGGTTGCGTCGCAAAGGCCAACCCCCGCCTCCTACCTAGTAGAGGTTAGCCCACTTGATTGGCGGCGATGGACCTAGACCCCATCGGTGGTTAGCAACCACTCTGGTGTGAGCGCAGCTGGGTCGTCATCAAGTTGGGAACAGAAGTGGTTGTAGCCGTATGGCCGCGGTTACATGGGCGAAGGACTAGATGAAAGAGCACTAACCCGGGCAAGCCGGTACACGTAAGAAAAAGAGATGACAGAAGCTAACCCGGGTAAGCCGGTACGCGTAGGATATGACAAGAATGACGCTAACCCGGGTAAGCCGGTATGCGAAAGAGAATCCCATGCATAACGTATGGAATGAATGATGATGCCGTGATATGACAAATGAGTATGTGATGCATAAGTATATGATATAGTATATGTATGAAGTAAGTACCGTCAAGAGAACGCTCGAGACAGCTATGTATGTACGCAAGACAAGTTAACAAGCACGAGAACTTAGATAAGCAAGACTAGTTCCCCAGTCACCTAGTAAAGTAGATAAAGCCGTTCAGGACCTTAGGCCAGATAATAATTAGTAGGATGTTAGTATGCATGTTCACTTAGAAACACCTGAGCGGCCGGGTTGATAAGCGAGAAAAAGAGATCTCCTATGCCAAGGTTAACCACTGAGGACGACTTTTCTCACCCCCACTCACTTATGCTTCCAGGAGCAGGCGAAGATTATGAGGGTTACGAGGAGCCCTATGAGGAGCTGCACGTGGAGTAGTAGAGGACCGAGGACGAGCCAGTCTAACTTGGCATCAGATGGACATTTTGCCATATTTTAATATATTTTGAGATGTATTTTTATGTACCTGGCTTGTATATGTAAACTATTATGATATTATGTTGGTTATAATTTGTGATGGACCAGATACTTGTGATGTAATTAACTATGCCAGTAATGATTACTACTTGTAAGCTTCGGCTCTATCGCTTATATTATATGTTTTGATTCACGCGTGGCTCATATTTTGCAATTAACGTAACAAGTGGAAAAGTTTTAAATTGGTCCATATTTTCCTTACTCATGTATTTTCAAAAGATAATAAAGGACTATAAGTAATCCCACCAAATGATTAATAATCTAGTGAGCCTTGCATACTACTCGAGGGTATGCAGTTAGCTAGGATGTTACAGTACGCATACCCGTAAGCTACGAGGACGCTGATCCCATGTACTGAATCTCTGAGAGTACACATACCCTTAAGTTGTGGGGACGCTAACCCCATTTATTGAATATAACTGTGGGGATGCTAACCCCTTATAATACCGAATTAAGTCCTCTACCCTAATGCATACTGGTTATGAAGTATTTTAGTTTAGACGAGCTAGATTGATTAACAAAGTTGGTTAGATATTATGCCCACTGTTAATGGGAGGTAGTGCAGTTGATTATACCTTAAATCTAGTTGTCTTACTACGCATCTGGAACTAAGGAATATGATCATGTGCTTAGGGAGGTTCCTAGGAAAGAGAGGTGCGTCACAATGGACAATTTAAATACCAAGTCTTTCCTTGCCAAAACCTTTCCTTAGCTAGGACCCTTCCTTAACTAGAGTCTTAATTAGGGTTTGTTATATATGTCTAACCAAATAGTCATGCTCTCATAACATTCACATGGGTCTTTCTAATATAGTCCTAACATGTTATCTAATAAGCATTTTAAATAATAGATAAGGATAATAATGATCATAAACACAACTAACTCGATTGACGAATCACTAATGTGGCACACCATTGACGCACCGAGATCTCTACTCACCTGAAAAGGCCTTAGACTGGAGAACCCTGGTACTGAAAGATCTGAGCGGCGTAACATTGGCACCTAGAAAGGCCAACAAGCACCACACCATCAGAAACTGATAAAACATAACTGAAAGGGCATCGGGGTAACGAATTGGCATTGCTATGGTGATCCGGCATTGCTACGGCGTTCATGGACCTCCATAGTTCTACCACTACCAGAATAGCAATGCCGGGGCATACTACCCTAGGCCATCCCTAAAACGAGTGGCTACCTACCCTAGGTTAAGATGTTGTGTCTCCACAAGATGGGAGAAAGAATGAGCAAGAAACTCTGTGCTTTGGGGAGAATTCTGAAGCTTTGAGCGAGTTGTAGAGTTGTGAGGAGAGCTCTATATATAGATGGAAGACGGGCCCTTTCCTGGCCTAAAGGCTGGCGGCTTAAGGTTTCTGGTGACTCTCGTGTTGCTGTAACATTGTGGGAGTGTTGCAGCGCAATCCTTGCTCTATGTTGCTGCATTGTTGTGGGAGCGTTGCAGCGTGTCTCTGAAAGTTTGGGTCTTCACACTCTTCAACTGAACCTTCTCAGAATGAACCTCATGAGTTTGAAGTAACTTTATCTCCATATAGACGTTCGTTCGACACACGATCTTCTCTTGCTGGTGAAGGGTGCGGTTTGAAACATTCAGATTGTAGGAGGTCTTTCAATGTAGGATCTTCTTCAAGATCTAGTGAGCCATGTTTACGATCACCGAGAAGATCTTTTGATGCGAATTTTCGTGTAGTCGTGCACAAAAGGGTTTTTTGAGCTGTCTCAGGTTTTAGCACTAGAGTTAGATTGCTATTTGATTTAAATGAGCCAATAGAGGAAGCATTGAATGTTGACAACATGGACGGTACAAACTTGACGCATTCCTTACATCATGTGACAGATGATGAGTTCCTCAGCAAAAGAATGATATCAACTCCAAGCCAATTGTTATCTAGCACTTGTAGAAAGAGGAACATTTTTACAAAGGGAATGCGGGGAGTGCAGAGAAGAGTGAAACGAATAGTGCGGCATCGAAGTAATAACGAGAGAGCAAGAAGCAGTGGTGTAGCTACAGGTAGAGGTCACATGAATGCCCCTTCATAGTCGAGATATGACTTGCGAGATTGTGAAATGATTAGGGCACCCAACAGATGCATCCCGACATAAGAACCTAGGAATATAGGTTGTAAATAGACAATGATATGTATTATTTATACCTTTTTGAACTTTTGCATACAATAGATGATGATATATAGTATTTCTACTTTTACATTAATGTGTTCTAAGACTAATGACTTGGCCCCACACCACTGTGTGGACCTTGAGTACTATTGTGATATGAACCATGATAAAGAGTACAACGTCTTGATTGTCTTCCCCTCTCTCGAATCCATTTCATTACCAAAACGAGTTGATTTTGGTCAGCCTGGTTTGTTTCGTTTTAAACTTCAATTTGGAACAACGAGCGGACCTACGTAATGTGACCACGTTGATTTTGGCCAACAACTTGAAATTCTTGCTCATATGTTTTACATAGATTATCCATGCTATAAACCTTGTCGACATACACCCTCCAGTGTAGACTCGCATTGTCGTAACATGGCAATACATGGTGAAACACCCTAGCTAACTGTTTACCCGTAC
>QANU01083978.1:0-14692 GCA_003254905.1 Nissolia schottii | reverse complement strand
TAATCAAATCTGATTAGTTCTCCAAAAGTTCCTTAATCATAGTTTAATAAATCATACAATCGTCAAGATTCATTAACTTAGATTTAACCTTAACCATTAACTTGCAATCGCTATGTCATTAATTAAGGGTGGAACAGTTCATGCATAATCATTAAGCGCAAGACCTCAAATTAATCTTTAATCTAGCGTTACCGCATGCAAGATATTAAGAAACTACTCCTCCATGGTTGGAGGATTTAAAACTCACAACAAGTAAAGAAAAGCAAGGAGTAAATAAATTCAAAGTAAGTAAAGAGAAAGGAAAAAGTAAATAAAGAGATGGAAAGATGTAAATGACAATGGAAGATGAAAAGCAAGAAAGAGTAAATAAAGAGAATGAAAGAGTAAATGGCAAGGAGAAATGAAACAATAGAACCTGGAATTAATTCGGCAGAACTTCGTTACAAAGCTTGAAAGATCACAAAGCACTCTAACATTAACCTAAAGTGCTTAAAAGAAAAATGTAAAAAGTGGAGAAATATGGAAGGAAATGGTGGAGCTCTCAGCCTAAGGGCACTTAGGGAGAGGGTAGAAGGGGATGGAAAGGAATGCCCCCAAATGAATGCCTTGGCCACATATTTATAGGCCAAGGCTCGGCAGGACCGCTCAGCGGTTTAGTACCACCGCTGAGCTATGGAGTCAATCTTGGCGGCTTACGCGGTTTGGCTAGCTGGCGGCTGTTTCTAGAATTCTGGCCGCTCAGCGGATTGGTAATCCCGCTCAGCAGACTGACTTGCACAACAGTCAATAAAACTGCAATATCTTCAACTATAGACCTCCGATTGAGGTGATTCAAATTTCCAATTAAAGCTAAGAGATAGAGCTACAATTTGTAGTTGTCATCAAATCGAGATTCAATCTCCATCATGGCTCAAAATCAATGGCAAAGTCAATGTTAAGAATCCTCAGCTCTTCTTTTAACCAAATCTTTTTGGATTTGAATTTGATCTTGCATTCATTGGTCCAAATCTTCTCTTCACATCTTCAATGATCCTCTTGAACATTCATTTCCTGAAATCCAACATAGAAAAACTCCAAAAGAAATATTACATTTTAAGAGTAAAATAATGCTTAATCTTACCTTTTTCTTAATTTCTCTCAAAAGAGGACAATGTGTAAAAACATATTGATTGAGTGTTAAAACCTACACAATTGAGTATGAATTGCTCATTTATAGAGTACTAAAATAAGGTATAAAATCCTCTTATCAAACTACCCCACACTTGAACAATTGCATGTCCTCATGCAAGAAACTAAGAACCTTAAGCTAACAAAAACAAAAACAAAGATGATGGAAAATCTTTTTGGTATGGCGACACTATTTACATCCCCCTACAAAGCCACGAAACTCAGGGAGGCACTTAAGCCGACTCACTAATTACCAAACAACTGTGCGAAATTCATGACAATCCAAAAATTAAGGTGCATTTAGACAAGAGATGATATCATTGTGCATTTGAACTAGTTTCTTGGCATATCAATCATGAACAAAGAATAAGTCAAGGCATGTTAAAATTAACTGGGCCTCACAGGTTAGTGTGTGTCACTCGTCACTCAAAGTGTATAGGTTCATCCAATGCTCATTCAAACACTACACTAGAGTCGCCTCCATAATCTTGACTTTCTTCTAAGCATCATGGATCACCAAATATATATGACATGCATCAAGAGGTCTTTTTAAGGATGTAATGGGGTCAAGGTCAAGGTAGGATATCATATGGCCAGTGAGCTAAGCCTAAGACTTAGTAGAATTAATGGCATATGTGCTTAAACAACTGTGCAAGGACCTTGATCTTCATTAGCTTTTCTTGTCACTGCTTACTTATTTGCGTCAGGGAGAGTTTCTGTTGGTACACCTAATTGGTTGTTTTTGCAAAAGATTGGCACCTTTTTTTTTTTCAAAACAATAATTTTGGTTGCTTTCCCCCCTATTTAAATGTTACATGGCCTCATGTAACCCCACACTTATTGTTTAGCACATATGAACAAATGGACCACAATTCTCCTAAGCCTTAAAGCTAGGGGTATCATGGTTTTTCTGGGTTAAATGGCTTGTAATGTGCTAATTATACAATAAAAGGGTTTAAGGCTCAAAGGGGTTATCAAGGGTCAAATTTGCAAGGTAGGTTTATATAGATATGTAAGCTAGATGTACAAGGAATGCCTCAATCATGTCACATGTCACATACAAAGGTGAAGTGTCATGCAAAGAATCAGGCAAGTTCTGGATTTGAACACTAGTGAGTGTACACACAACAAAGAAAGGAATAGCATGTAAAGTTGCTATCTTATAAATGGCTCAAAAGCTCACCAGGGAATTTCTTCAATTAATTAGAACATGCCAAGATTTATCAAATGCTCAATCATGCAGAATGCCATAATTAAACAAAACAATGCACAGTGCACAAATCAATCATCAACTAGTCTAAATTATACCTAATTGATGAATTTCACAAGTAATGCACAATTAAAACTCTTAACTTCCCCACCCCACACTTGAAAAATTGTACTAGCTTTGAGACACAACACAGGGCAAGAAAGAAAAGATAAAGATAAAACAAATAAATAAGAGATAAGGAAAGAAATGCTCACAAACGGTGGGTTGTCTCCCACCCAGCACTTTTGTTTAACGTCCTTAAGTTGGACGTTTGACAACCGTCTCATGGAGGATCATGTTTGAACTGGTCCAGAAACATCCACCAAAATTTACTACGATAGTCTCCACCTGGATCCCACAGCGTATGGGTCATGTCATGACCCTAGAAACCATGTTTCTTTTGGAAGCCAAGCATTGAGATCTTCCATCGATGCCGTGAAGCTTTGAGCTTTCGCCTTGGCTTGGTCATCCAGCAGTTAATTATTCCAAGTGGGAGTGGATGAAGGTTCCCACTGGGAGGTTGCTTAAACTATCCCTGTACATGGTCTAACCTTCCCCTAGTAGCAGGAAGAAAGTCTCCAAGCCCTTCATATAAGGTCCACAACTGACCATCAGTTTCCAATTGAGCATACTCACATGGTCCAAGAGAAGGAACATGTGCCTTATGGGCCAACTCAAGTGGTGGTAACTGATAGGCTAGAAGAGGGGATGATGGGAGTAACAGGGGGAATTTAGGTAGACTGACAGGCTCATCCAGCACCTCTACCATACTAGGAATAGCACAAGTGATATGTGCTTCTTCCTCCAGTTGTGGCTCTTCAAACACTACCTCTGTGTGGGATTCATCATCAAGAGTGACGAGTTGGTGTGCCTCGTCTATCGAAACCTCTGAAGACTCATCCTCATCAATGATGTTAAGTGGTGGGGTTTCGCACATGACCTCATTATCCGGGCAGACGTTCTCCTGGTACCCACCAGATGTAACCATGGGTTCTCTCAACCTTTGCAAATCAGCACGCACCTCATTCACCTCATTCACCTCCTTCACTAATTCCTTTAGCAACAGTGCCCGCTGCTCTTGGGAAAGTATTTGAGTTTGGTGTTGGCAAGGGAAATGTTGGTATGAGGGTTGGTAATATGTAGGCTCTGGTGAATAAGGATATGGTGGGTATGAGTCATATGGGTATGGTTGAGGTTCATGTGGTAATGGTAGATGTGTTTCGGTAAGGTAGGGGGAAAATGAGTAAGACTCGGGATACGGTTGGTAGGGATAGGATGATGAAGTCATCACCCCATAATGGCTCAAGTAGTCTTCCCATTCTTGTTCAGATAACTCAGAAAAATTGTGGGGCAATGTATGCAATATCTCCCAAATGGTATCCTCAGGTAATCTTTCCAGTTCCTCCTTCCTCCGATGATACCTTTGTTGAACACTATCAAAATCTGCTCCATCACCTGAAAAGCAAGGAACACTAGACCACTGCGAACTAGAAAAATTGTTAGAGTACATGATAGCACATTTTAGGGACAAAATTAAACAACAAAAAGGTAAAAGAAATAGAGAGAGAAGAAAAGAGTTTGGCTAAATTGCTTCCCCGGCAACGGCGCCAAATTTGACGCTCACCAAAAGGTCGTTAGATTTTAGTGCTCGGCCAAATAATAATTTATAAACCAAGAAAACCCCAAGAACGTAGTAAAGGGGGTTAACCTAGGTCGTTTCCCAAAGAAGCAATTTAGAACCAAATCAATAGTTAAGTAAATCGGGGGGGTTTTGTTTAATGAAATTAAAAGAGATTAAAACGAGAGTTAAGATAACAATGATAAAAGCAATATCCTGCATACGGCGTTACTAGATCAAGGATTAATTCTCATCGGTTCCCAATTAATTATTCATGAAAGGAGATGGTGTTCATTAGTTGAAATCTCTAACTAATTTGCAATTTACTTAAGAAACTACGATCGTCAATCCCTTAAGCATTTGTTAACATAGGTATTAAAACCAAGATCTCAGCATTAAAACCCATATTAATTAAGCACAAATTGCACACCTTAATCAAATCTGATTAGTTCTCCAAAAGTTCCTTAATCTTAGTTTAATAAATCATACAATCGTCAAGATTCATTAACTTAGATTTAACCTTAACCATTAACATGCAATCGCTATGTCATTAATTAAGGGTGGAACAGTTCATGCATAATCATTAAGCGCAAGACCTCAAATTAATCTTTAATCTAGCGTTACCGCATGCAAGATATTAAGAAACTACTCCTCCATGGTTGGAGGATTTAAGCTCAAAGTAAATAAAGAAAAGGAAAGAGTAAATAAACTCAAGGTAAGTAAAGAGAAAGAAAGAAGTAAATAAAGAAACGGAAAAATGTAAATGACAATGGAAGATTAAAACAAGTGAAAAGCAAGAAAGAGTAAATAAAGAGAATGAAAGAGTAAATGGCAAGGAGAAATGAAACAATAGAACCTGGAATTAATTCGGCAGAACTTCGTTACAAAGCTTGAAAGATCACAAGCACTCTAACATAAGCCTAAGTGCTTGACATAAAATGTAAAAAGTGAAGAAGTATGAAGGGAAAAGAAGAGTTTTTCGGCCTAGGAGACCTTGGGGGAGGGGTGGAAGGGATGGAAGAAGAGATGGCCCTAAAATGAATGCCTTGGCCACCTATTTATAGGCCAAGGCTCGGCAGGACCGCTCAGCGGTTTAGTACCACCGCTGAGCTATGGAGTCAATCTTGGCGGCTTACGCGGTTTGGCCAGCTGGCGGCTGTTTCTAGAATTCTGGCCGCTCAGCGGATTGGTAATCCCGCTCAGCGGACTGACTTGCACAGCAGTCAGTAAAACTGCAATATCTTCAGCTACAGACCTCCGATTGAGGTGATTCAAATTTCCAATTAAAGCTAAGAGATAGAGCTACAACTTTGTAGTTGACATCAAATCGAGATTCAATCTCCATCATGGCTCAAAATCGATGGCAAAGTCAATGTTAAAAATCCTCAGCTCATCTTTTAACCAAATCTTTTTGGATTTGAATTTGATCTTGCATTCATTGGTCCAAATCTTCTCTTCACATCTTCAATGATCCTCTTCAACATAGAAAAACTCCAAAAGAAATATTACATTTTAAGAGTAAAATAATGCCTAATCTTACCTTTTTCTTAATTTCTCTCAAAAGAGGACAATGTGTAAAAACATATTGATTGAGTGTTAAACCCTACACAATTGAGTATGAATTGCTCATTTATAGAGTAGTAAAATAAGGTATAAAATCCTCTTATCACGCTACTATGAGGAAATTCCTCTGGCCAGTGGCTTGCGGGAAGGGGCCAAGTATGTCAATTCCCCATTTTTGAAATGGCCATGAGGCTGACATGCTTGAGAATTCCGGGGGCAGGGCTATATGGTAATGGGCGTGCTCCTAATACTTGTAGCAATTCTTCACATATTCTACATAATCTTTCTAGAAAGTGGGCCAGCACAACCCTACACTGAGTATCTTTAGCGCCAGGGTCTTACCTCCCATGTGATGGCCGCATGATCCTTCATGTACCTCTTCTAAAACGTATGGTATTCTTTCCGATTCCACACATTTTAGAAGGGGTTAGGAGATTGATCTCTTGTAAAATTGATCACCTACCTGGGTGTAACTGGCGGCTTTTCTTCTTAGCCATTTCCCTTGTTCTTCTGCCAAGGCTAAGTATTCTCCACAGACGACCTTCATTATTGGTGTAGTCCAACATTCGGGTGAGTTTTCTTACAGTTCTACATATTAACTCGGTTGTGACAGAAGGGCAGCAGAGGGTTTCTTGAATGAGCATTTTATTATTCCCCCTAGATGGGTACTTGCAAACTTGGAGAGGGTGTCCGCCCCTTTAATTGCCTTTTGCGGAACATGTCTAATGTCTTAGCTTTCAAAGGAGGCAAACATCTTCTTCACCAACCCCAGATACTAATGTAGGTGAGTGTCCTTGGCTTGATAGTCTCCTTTTACCTGTTCTACTACAATCTGGGAATCGCTGCATATGATTAGGCTTCTTGCTCCCACATCCTTGGTAAAGTTAAGACTTACAACCAAGGCTTCGTATTTAGCTTGGTTATTACAAGTTATGAATTTGAACTTGACGGCCATCTCAAGTTGCAACCCATTGGGACCTTCTAGCAACACTCTTGCCCCGCTTCCACGGACACTTGATGCTCCATTAACATATAGCACCCACTTGGTGGTTTTTGTGGAGGAGTTGCCCGTAAATTCCACAATAAAATCAGCCATGGGTTATGCTTTTATTGCGATCCATAGTTCATACTGGATGTCAAATTCTGATAGTTTTACTGGCCAGGTTAACATTCATCCTGCAAGATTAGGCTTGTGGAGCACTTGTTTAAAGGGTTGATCTATTCTGACAATGATGGGGTGGGACTGAAAATATGGCCTCGGTCTTCTTGCTGAGTTGAGCAATGCAAAGGCCAGCTTCTCCAGCTTCTGATATTTCAGTTTCGCCCCATGTAATACTTTGCCAGTAAAGTACACAGGGAGCTGGGTTTGACCTTTTTCCTTTACTAATGCAGATGCTACAGTTTCCCTGGAAGTAGAGAGATATTAAAATAATTTTTCACCTTTTCTCGGTTTTGTCAAAATAGGGGGTTACGACAGATATGCCTTGAATTGGTTGAAAGCTTGATCACATTCCTCTATCCACTCAATAGATTTCATCTTTTTCATGAGCTTAAAAATGGTAAGGCTTTTTCCGCGGACGTGGCCAAAAATCTGTTCAATGAAGCGATCCTCCCAGTCAAGCCTTGGACTTCGTTGATCGTGGAGGGAGATCTCATGCTTGTGATGACTTCACACTTTGTAGGGTTTACTTTGATTCTGCATTGAGTGATCATGAATCCCAAGAACTTTTCGGCTTCCACTGCGAATGCACACTTAGCCGATTCAACCTCAGATCATGCAGGCGTAAAGTGCTGAAAATTGTATCCAAGTCTGAGGTTATCTTTTCCTCTATGGAGGATTTTACAATCATGTCATCTACATAGACCTCGACCAGATTTTTTTTCAACTCGAATGGCATTACTCGGTAGAAGTAATTACCTATGGGGGTTATAAATGTTGTCTTTTCTATGTCCGTATGATGCATAGGAATCTGATTGTAACCAACATAAGCGTCCAAGAATGTTAGGAAATTAAATCAAAAGCCTGAATCCACAATGAGGTCTATGTTTGACAGAGGGCATAGATACTTGGAACACGCTTTGTTGAGGTTGGTGTAGTCTACACACATCCTCCACTTACCTCAGGTTTGGGCACCATGACTACGTTGGATAGCCATGTGGGATAGATTATTTCTTCAATGAAGGCCGCTTCCTTTAATGTTTTCACATGTTTATGCACTTCTTGGGCTTTCTCCATGCTCATCTTCTTCCTTTTCTGCTTTACCAACTATATGCCAGGGAATATAGCCAGCTTATGCATCATGAGCGAGGGGTCAATTCCAAGCATATCAGCTACAGATTAACCAAATAGATCCATTTTCTGCTGGAGAGTTGCAATTACTTGTTCTTTTGCTCCCAGATGGAAAGATTTGCTATTGAAAGTGACTTGTTCAGGGTTAATACCTATCTGAACAGGTTGTAGTTCTCCTTTAGGCTCCGGCCATTCCCGCTGAGGAGGATTCGCAAAAAAGTTCCCGATCATCATGACATGTGCTGGCTGTAGTGCATGTTTTTTCGCGGACCATTGGGCTAGTTTTGTATCTGAATGCTGGCATTATAACACTTTCGGGCTGTAACTTGGTCTCTGCGGACTGTGGCCACTTTGTTGTCTGCTGTCAAAAACTTCATAGTGAGAGGCACGATGGATATTACTGCATTTATTGTATTCAATGTGGGTCAACCCAAGATTATATTATAAGCAAAAGGCATATCAGCTACCAGGAACTTCTCTTTTTCTGCCCTTGTGGTGGGCTTGTGTCCCAAAGTCGGATATAGGGAGACATAGTCGTCGGGGAAACCGTTTCTCTAGAGAAGCTTACGAGATCCTCAGGATAGTATTCCAAGTCAGAATTCTTCAGACCAAGTAGGTTGAAACAACTCCTGAAAATGATATCACCTGAGCTTCCTTGGTCCAGTAGTACTATTGATTGTTGTTTTTAGCCCCTACTTTCAGCTTTGCAAGTAGTTTTTACTCGAAAATATGGACTGATTTTAAACTTTTCTTTTCACAGGCTAGTTCATAAAATAGGATCCGTGCGTGAGAAAGAGAATCTAACACAAGCGATAGAGCCTTTAGGCTTACTGGTTAGCAGGCATATGTCGAACAATAGATAGATAAGCAGGCATGCGGTCTATCACATATATTCACAAGAAGTCATATAGTTAGTTGTTACAATAGATAATACACAATGATCGAGTTTGTCAATATATAATATACGTCCTCAAAACATAAGGGCTAACTGGAACATTTCTCACTGAGCGATTGGCAAAACTCTTGCTGGATCTGGTCTCTTCGGGTTCCCTTCCTGTTACTGTCCTTCACAGCTCCTCGTGTGGCTCAACAGAGTTCTCGCAGTAAGTTTCGTCGTACGTCCCTGGAGTCATAAATGAGTGGGGGTGAGAACGCTTCGTTCTCAGTGGGCGTCCTTAACTCTACCTATCGTTTCATTTCTCGGTCATACTCCAGGTCGTTCAGGAGATCTCTAGGTGTACATGCATACTAATACTCCTACTGATTATTTATAGGCATTTTAGAACTGAGCAGCTTTATCTAATTTACTAGGTGACTGGGATTCTAATCTTGAAATTACCTTGGCTTCGTGCTCATTACTGGATTTGCTTGAGTACGGCAATGTAAAATTGCCTGCTCATGTTACATCTAGCTGACATACTAGTCATCTCGGGGCGTTCCCTTGACGATAAATAATGCATAGTCATATACCTATTTACATACATAGTCACACACATACATACATACATTCATCCATATATATCTCATGCACGTGTGGGATCTGGGGTTCTCTTACGCGCCCTATGGCTGCGCCTTTCTTAGTCCTTTCACCTTGGTAACCGTGGCCGCAGCTACCACCTCTTGACCGGTGTGGTAGCTAGCCACATAAAGCTCATAGGAGGAAGACATCGAACAACGATTGTACTACCAACCACCTGAAGGGATGGCGAGGGATCAACCCTGTGACTCGATCAGGTGTGGACACGTTGGTCGGCCCTGTGACTCGACCAGGTCAGCCCTGTGACTTGACCTCGCATTTCTTTCATCATTCGTTGAATAGATCCATCAACTAGGCCTATTCCTGTCATTCATTTCATTAAGGCCTATGCCTTCTTTCATAACTCAAGCATATGCCTGTGGTATCGTAATCAGGCCTATGCCTACGTTGTCTTTAACCAATCCATCTTGGTGATTTGGTGAGGGGCATGTCTGTTGGACGTGCCAAGAGAAAGGAATTATCCTAATCATATAACTACACACTTCATCTAAGGTATTCCGAGCTCTCTGTGGTCGGAACCTTCCTAACATATCTATGCTCCCTAGGGTTCAGTTATGATCTTTTTATACGTTAGGCGATGACTTCTAGTTATCTACGGTCATCCTAACTCATATGATAGCCGATTCCTCGTGATGCATGCTCTCATATACAATGGTATACGTATCTGTACTTGTTGGATCCCATAGAACAGTTCAAAACTCAAGTTCTTCTGGGAGCATTCGAATGACTAGGGGTTTATTAATTCGAATGAAATCCTAAAATCTTTCATTCGATTATTTAGGGTTTTCACTCGAATGAATCCTCCAATTGTCTTTCATTAGAATGACTCTAGGGGAATTCATTCGAATGACCATGTTAAAACTTTGTTCACCGAGAGATTTTTCACCTTTTTCCCCAAGTTCATTCTCCGTAACTTCATTTCTCATTTCCAGGTGATCCAACAGGTACAACTATGTTTTTCCAACATCACAATTACCAAAAACCATTTCCACAATTTATTCTATATGTTTTCTACAAAGTATTTTCTAAATCAGATACATGCAAATACACATATAAAATCACATAAAGAACCACATAGATAGTGGGCTTAGGGTTACCCACATCCAAAGCGTATTTGGAGAGGGTGAAAGTTCTGAGAAAATGCTCCCGCGGACACTGGTACGATTCTACTATTTTTCTTGAGTTCAGCAGCGTAACCGCAGAGCGCACGAGAGAGTGAGAAATAAATTTAGCAGTACAACTTTATGATTTTGGGCTCTGGAGATGGTCATCGAAGGCCAACTATTTATAATGGAAATTGAGACGGTGGCAAAATGGCCACTGTGCTTGATATTTCCTAATTTATTAATATTATATGTNATAACAATATTTTTATCTTTTAAATTCATTCTCTTAAAGACTAAATGTATTTAAGATAGACTCTTATTATTTTATTTCAAATGTATTATTAAACACAAAAATAATCATTCAAAAAATAAAAGGGGGAAAATGAAATAATAATTATTTTCTATTAATATATATATATATATATATATTATAATATTATATGTATATATACGATGGTTATCCTGCAGCAAAGCAGGGATAAGCTTTGCATTTAATGGATGTTGTGGCATCATATAATGACGTGACCATTTCGATCATGTTTGATCATGTTTTGTCGTTAATCGTTCGTGTACGAATGTCCTAAAATTATTTCAGACATACCGTTGTGATCTACTAATTTTTCTTATTAGTAATTTAATTTTTTGTCGAGACATTCTTGAATTTATTTTCATATTAGTGTATTTTACAAACTCCTTTGAGTCGTAATTAAATTCCAGTAATGACCAAAATCACTCCAAACTCGCGAAAGTCTTGCGGGATCGCGAAATCATTATTTTGAATGGCGTTTTAGGAGTTAGATTTAATAATTTAATTTTCTAGTCTTAATAATTGACTTGCCTTTATTTATTATGCGAAATCTTTGCAAGGAGAAAATCTGGGATGTTACACCTTATGACTCGTTTCCCTATCCAGATGTAATACTTCTTGGAGATGTCTTTTCCAAGCAGACCTGGTGGAATCGCCTCCTGCGAATCTGCCAGCTATGGTTTTGATAACCCTATTGTTTTCCGACCGCCTGAACTATGTCTCTTCGTTCATCAGGATAATCTTCATGCCTTCAGTTATCCCTAGTGTAATTTCTTCTATCTTTATCCATGCTATCCATTTTTCTCTTTCTCTCCTGTCCAACATACCTTTCTAACCTGCCACCACGTGCCCAACTTTCCACTTCACCTTTTAAATCCATGCAATCTTCGGTATTATGGCCATAGGAGTCATGGAAGCTGCAGGACTGGGTAGTGTCTGTCCCTGGCCTCAACCGTATTGGCTTTGACTTGGGGAACCCATCTTTGTGCTAGATTTCCTTGTATAGTTGTGTCAGGCAAGGTTGTCAAACTCGAGAGTTTAAGTAAACTCGTGAAGGCTCAACAAACTCGAATCGTAAACTCGTAAGAGTTTACATATGTAAAAAATATATATTATAAGCAATATAATTAGGAACTAAACATGATTAAATTTTGTATTCATAATTGACTTTGAATAATGTTAACTTTAAAATAAAATAAATGAAAAAATATCACAAAATATACCTTAATGCATGACACTTAGTTATGTCATACTTTATTCTGTACATGTATTACTTTATAGTTTGATAAAACATAGCTCAATTATGATAAATATGTAAAATCGGCTTAGTAAACTCAATAGATATTGTCTAACACATACAAAGTCAACTAAATATCTAAAAAAGTTACCAAATTTATACATCTTGAGGTAAACTCGTAAACTCGTAGGTAGATTTTAACTCGTAAACTCACTAGTAAATCTAGAGTTTACTTAAACTTATACGAGTTTACCAAAAAAGAGTTTACGTGAGTTTTAACTCGTTTTGTGTAGTAAAATCGTAAACTCGTAAGAGTTTATGAGTTAACTCGAGAGTTTAATAACCATGGTGTCAGGGATATGGTAAGGGGTACAATTAGTGTACCTTCCCTCTTTTACTATTGGTAGGAGGTTGCTGCACGGATGGTCAGCACATGGTGACTGGTGGAATCTCCTTCTTGGGCCCTCCCCAATGTCACTAGGGAGTTCGTTCTTGATAGCCTGCCTACCCTCTTCTTGGTACATGTTTTCCTCGGCTCTCTCTTGAATCTCTATCAGGCTCTGTAACACCCCTGCTAACTGCCAACTTCCATGGTAGTAAGTAATGCTCACAGGGTTATTATCCGTTGTGTCGAGTTACCTTTAGCCCCTTACTTTTACCTTTGCAAATATCCCTTACACGAAAATATGGACCATTTTGAAAATCGTTCGTGTGTTTTACCAGTTTGTAAACTAGGAGCCGTGCGTGATGTAACAACCCAATTCTCTCGTGTACAGAAAACCCATTGGTTAGGCCGTCCTGAGGAATCGAAAGGCATTTCGAAGGTTTAGAAAGGAGAATTGAACCTGTAATATCTCCGAATTAGCGGCCAGGATTAGGTTTTTGTTGTCCGAAAAATTTTTTGGTGTACTCGGGAGAGTTTCGACTCGAACGGGATTCATTTCGAATACCAGAAAGTGCTCGGGAAATTTTTGAATGTGGTGAAACGGTCGAAAATCCTTGAGTGGTAGTTCCCTGGTCGAAGAGAAAAGTCACTCGATCACGACCGTATGCTCGGAATATTTTTAGGGCAACAGGTGTGTGAGAAATTGATCAAAACGCGATCAAACAGGACCAAAACAGCCCTGGAGGGAATTTATCTCCCTCAGGAGATATTTACCCATATTAAATATAAATAAATAAATAAATAATAATTATAAAGTAACAGAAGGAAGAAATGACAAAGGAAGAAAAGAGAAAAAGAAAAAGAAAAAAGGAAGAAAAGGAAATTAGGACGGCTATAAATAGCCCTTAGGGTTTCAGAATAAATTTACGTAACTTTTCTTTTTTCACAAACACCAGTCCCGTTCCGACACATCTCAGTTTCTTGACGAAGTCTCAGAAAAATCGCCGGAGCACGTCTTTGCAACCAGGACGCTACGAGCATCGAGGATATCTGACCGGAATCTCCATCGGATGTGGGTAACTCTAAGCCCACTGTCTATGTGGTTTGTTTTATGACTGTTTATATGCATTTATGTGTATGTGAATGAAAAACTATTTTATACAAACTATAGGAAATGAGTTATGGAGGTTAGATTTTGATGATTTTGAGGTTTGGAAACCATAACTGTACTGATTGGATCACTGTGAAAATGAAAATGTTATGTAAAGAAAACCCCTGGAGCAGTTACTCTCTGGGGCGATTTTTTTACTGTGGGTTTCGAATGAATTCCCAAGGGATTTCAGTTGAATGCATGAGGTTTCAATCGAATGAAAGCCTGAGTAGGATTTCAATCGATTGACTTCTCAAGGGATTTGAATGAAAGAATCAATCGAATACTAAAACCCTATTCATTCTAATGCTTACTGAAAACTTATATTTTTAAAGGTTCTATGGGATCCAACATGCATAGTTATGTGTACCTTTGTGTAACAAGAGCATGCATCATGAGGAATTACCGTCATAGGAGTTAGGACGACCCTAGATAACTAGAGGTATTCACGTAAATTTAAAGGTGCATAATTGAACCCTAGGAAATAAAGCAGAGAACTAAGGCACCAATCACCAAGGATTCGGCTGGCCTTAGTCAGAGTCAATAGTTATATGACTAGGAAGATCCCATTCTCTTGGCACGTCTTAAGGACACGCCCCTCACCAATTCTGCACGCTAGATTGGTACGAGCAACGCAGGTAGAGAGACCTGAATATGAAAGAAAAGAGCACAGGCAAAGGCCTGAAAGAAAGAGAACAGGAACAGTCCTGTAATAAAGAAAGGGGGACCCCAAAATAAAGAACTAAGACTAAAGTAAAGAGAAACTAGTCCACACCTGATCGCGCCAAAGGGCCGGTCCCTTGCCATCCCGGTAAGGGGGGTGTTGGTACTTATCGTGATGATGAATTACCTCCTATGAGCTTAACGTGGTTAGCTACCACTCCGGTTCAAGCACTGTCGGGTCATCATGATAGGGAATTGAAGGAGGTTGTAACCGAAGGCCATGGTTACATGGGTGGAAGGACTAAAAGAAGAAGGACGCTAACCCGGGTAAGCCAGTATGCGTAAGAGATTTCCCATATTCCCTCATGCACTATGTAGTCACATGTATGATGAAGAGAATGAATGTATGAGAATATGTAT
>QANU01083976.1:0-15452 GCA_003254905.1 Nissolia schottii | reverse complement strand
TTAATATACAATGTTCAATTATAGAATAATAAAATAGGGTACAAAATACACCTATCAGTCGTCCGTAAAATATTCCGCTTATACCGTCGCGATCCTCTAATTCCCCTTAACCTAGGAATAATGTTCACTCAAGGCATTTGTGAATTTTCCTCCGGAGGAGTATTCTCCACAGATACCTTTGACCCGTTATCTCTCGTCGGTGTCCGAACAGGGCCATTCCACAGGCGTTTCCGCGATCGCCAAAGCTTCCTAGTAATAGTTTGGGGTTGTTCTAGGGGTTTTATCATCTTTTCCCCCATAAGGTATGGTTTCCCAAGATTAAGGCCCACTGCTCAGTTCTACTGGCTAAACGGGGCCAAACAGGACTGTTCTAGTGTCTGCGGAATCGTCCGAAAGTGAGAGGAACTCCGTTTTTCCGACGGTTTGATTTTTCCACTAAATTATAAGGGTCACGAGGAACTTTTTGAGTGTCATCAGAATCTTGAGAACTAAGCAGATTAATTTCTATCAATTTCCGCATGTTGACCCCTACCGGGTGCCCTATGAACAGTTAATTAGGGAAATTTCTGCTAATAGAGGAGCAGGATGTTACAAGTTCTATTACATACATGTATCCGTCTTAAATTTTGTTGTATGAATTAGAATTTGATGGAAAAATCAAACCATCAAAAAAACGGAGTTCTGCTCACTTTCAGACGATTCTCCAAACACTAGATCAGCCCCTTTCAGCCTCCAGAGTTGATCAGAGAGTCCCAATTCTCTGGAAACCTAACCCTTATGGAGGGAAAGGTTACAAATCCCTTGAATCAACCCTAAATCCTCACTAGGCGACTTAGGGGATCGCGAAAACGCAAGCGAAATATTTTTTAGACGACCGAGCGCGATGCACAGGGACTACGAGCGACCCAACACGAGCGAAACGGGACCAGGTGGGACCCACATCTGCATTCACCACGTGATGCACTAGATTTTTTGGAAAAAATAATAAAATAAGGGTTACTATTCATTGATGTGACCCGATGTGATCTTATAATTATCCAAAATAATTAAGTAATTAATAAATTAAATTACAAAGGGCATAATGGTAATTTTGGGCCAAAATTTGTGGACCAAACTACCCTCTAAACCCACGGCCTCCCCCTCTATAAATAGCCCCTCATTTGCATTCATTTTCACATTTCTCTCATCTTTCTCGAAACTCTGCCAGAAAAACGTTCAGTCTAGAAACCCCGCTGAAGAACTATCAGGAATTGGGAGCTAGCTGGAGAACTCAACACTCAGGGAACCCTCACCTCCATAGCCATCTCTAATCCTCTCTAGGGCTCTAAGAAGGTGGGTAATCCTAAGCTTGCTCACCTCCTTAGTGGCTTCTATGTGCTTGTTTACCTTACAAGCTCATAATATGTCTTATGCTAGAACTGCTATGTTAGGGATAGGTAGATGACTTAGCTATGTTTTCTGAGCTGGATATGACTGTATGGTGATTGTTGGAACTTGTGGTAAAGCCCCAAGAAGTGGCCATGGAAACGGTTTAAAAGAAATGCAAGAAAACAAAGGAGGAACTTCAGTCACGCCCAGGGCGCTGAGCGGCCTCCAAGGACCGCTGAGCAGCCTGGGTTATAAACCTTATTAAATGGTTTGAAAATTGATCTATGACTAGGTTGACTCCAGGGACCGTTGAGCGGTACCAGTTGGCGCTGAGCGGTGCCAGTGGGGGCTGAGCAGTACCTATGGATGCTGAGCGGCCTGAACCGTGGTTGCTTCATGGGAACCAGTTTGAGAAAGTTTATGAAAGTTATGTTTATGGAAGTTACCTTATGCCACCTATTTCCAACAATCCCACGGCCGAATGATCCAGGTGTAGATTAAAATATGCTTATGTGATTATGTGATTATATGTTTGGTAAGGCATGCATCATGAGTGTAGATCACTAGAAGGTTTTGCTTAATGAATGATTAATGAAAGAAAAGTCATAATGGAACGTAAGGAACAAGAGTATGGTGTTATGGAAAAGATAAATGTGTGTATGGTCAATGTTGTGAATGAATATACGTGTGAACGGTCCGCTTCCGGCTTAGCCCAAAGGACGGCGGCCCCTCGTGCAACACCCTAGCTCGTTGACCTATGCTTAAGTCATAGGTTTCCCTAGCTAGGTAGTTGAATGCTGGTGCTGTGAACTACTACTGTTCTAGATTTCTGACGGAAATTAGGGTTACGAAAAATACAGGCCAATTTGAAATTTCTTTGCAAATACGGGTGCGTAGAAAATAATGAGCCATGTGACTAACATAACGGATAGTGGCATAACTAAAAGATAAGAGAGTGCGAGTACATACTTGTGCCGTGGAGCTTTATCGGTAGAAAGTACACATAGGGGCCCGAATGTACATAACACACCATTATATTACAATACATACATAGGTTTATACATAAGTTCATACAGTCAGATGGTAATACATATCAGTCCAAATAATATACAAATATACTATCTATAATAAAACTACGTACACGAGCGGTACTGCTTGGTACAGATTCTATCCCTACTCTCGGGTCCTGCTGTCTGCCACCTACTCGGAGTCTCCCAGGTGCTCCAGGGGCTCCTCCTCCTCACTGCTCAGGCCCATCACTGCAGAGAAGTCGCGTGGGATGAAGCGGCGTAGCCAAGCTGAGAGTATCCTCTTCCTGGCTGTGGTCCTGCGGCCTCGTGCAGGAACAGTCGGAGTAGACGCACCGGGGTCTATGACTGGCGTCGGGGCTGGTGTGGGGCTCAGCTCTGGCTCCGATGGAGGCATCTCCTCATCACCGTTAAGGCGAATCGGGTCCCTGCTGCTGCTCCCTGGACACTCGTCAATCCAGATCGGGTTCATCGGTGATGTCCCTGGGGCTCCGAGTCTCTGTCTAGGAGAACAATAGGGCTCATCCGGTAGACGTGCAGGCGCAAAGGTGCTCATCTCGAGAAGAGTGTTCGTGCAGTAGTTGCGCATACGGGTGCGAGTAAATAACCATACATCCTTTGCTGGTGGAGATGTCATGACTGCAAGCTGGGTCCATAACCGAGTGGGGGTGAGAACTCTTGGTCCTCAGTGGGTTTCCGTGGCTATCAATGGTCAATTTACTCGGGTATCCTCCAGGCATTCAGGGGGTTTCTAAGTGATCATGCATTCTATAAACCCTACTGGTTATTATCTTTTGCTAAAACCCTGAGCAGCTTTATCTAGGTTAGCTAAGTGACGAGGAACTAGTCTTTCTTACTAAGTTCACGTGCTTGTTGACCTTACATCTAGTCGTCTCGGGTCGTTCCCTTGACGTTATATAATGCACAAACAGTTAAAAATACATATTAATTCATATACAGACATTCATTCAATCACAGATATATATATATAGTTACATAGTGCATGGGGGCATTGGGGATCTCTTACGCATACCGGCTGGCCGGGTTAGCGTCCTACTTCTCCGCTTTGGGACATACCGGCTGGCTGGGTTAGTGCATCTTTTCTTAGGCATACCGGCTGGCTAGGTTAGCACTTTCTCTCCTTACGCGTATCGACTGGCTGGGTTAGTGCTTTTTCCTCTACTTCCTCCTTTTTCTGTTCATCCTCTACCTTCCTTGTATCATTAACCTCTTCGAACCAATCCACCCTGGGGTGACTGACACGTTAACCAATCCTCACTGGTGGGGATGGGCAAGGTAACACATCGACCAATCCAACTTTGTGAATTGGTGAGGGGCTTGTCTGTAAGACTTTGCCAAGAGAGGGCTTCCTAACACATAACTACATACGTGTTCCCTAAATTCCGTTATTATCTCTTTACATTAGGTGATTAACCTCTAATTCTCTAGGGTTGCCCTAACACCTATGCACAACCCATTCCTCATGATGCATGCTCTAATACACAATAATGGACTCATTCTTACTCATTGGATCCCTTGAAACCACCAAAGTCTCAAGTCTACCAGGTTTCATTCGAATACTTGCAGGAGCATTCAAATGAAAGCCCTCAGAGTTCTTTCATTCGATTGAAATTGGTTTTCATTCGACTGAATCCCTCAGCATTCTTTCATTCGAATACAAGGGGATTCATTCGATTGAATTCCTGAAAATTTCCCTTCATTCGACTTCAGAGGAATTCATTCGAAGGAAAGCTCATTTTGGCTTTCATTTGACTGAAAACCTTGTGTATTCGAATGAATGCTGAAAAAATTGCCTCCCCGAGACTCCAGTTCTCAATTTCCACTGTTCCTCGGGTTCCAATCAGTACAGTTATGCGTTTCATTTCTCAATATTTCACAAAACCCTTTTTATCATGTATCCCCCCAAAATACTACTTAACAATTCTACAGTCAGATACACAAATATACACATATACAGTTAAAAATTAAACCACATAGACAGTGGGCTCAGGATTACCCACCTTCGATGGAGATTCCGAATCGGTGGTCTTGAAGGGGAAAATTTCCTCTTCAAAATGACGTGCTCCGGTGGTTTTTCTAAGACTCCGGCACGAAGCCTAGATGTGTCGGAACGGGGCGGGTGTTTGTGAAAACGGCGGAAAGTAAATGTAATTTACGAAAGTTACGTGGTTATTTATAACCGCGCACAGTGACACCATTTTATTTTCTTTTTCCTTTTCTTTCTTTCCTTTTTCTTTCTTCAGAAGCGTTGCTTCCTCTGTTGTTTTTATTATTGTTTATTAATTAGCTTCTCTCAGAAGCTTCATCCCCTCTTGTCTAGCTCCGTTTTCGCTTGAGCGCGTTTTGTTCGGAAAAGCTTGCCTCCGGTTGCCCTAAAAATATTCCGAACATACCGTTGTGATCCGTTTAATTTTCCCTTCAGTCCGGGACAATTTTCCCCAGGATCAGGGACCTCCTTGCCGAGTCAAGAAATCCCATGGGCATTTTTCTGTATCCGAGAAATTTCCATTTGAGTCTAAACTCGTCCGGCGACTCCGAAAAATTATGGAATGACTAACCCTAGCCCGCTTCTACTAATCCCTAGGGTTTCAGGGCCTAACCCATCTAACCTTAGCTCCTCAGCGTTCCCTTGCCGTTTCCTAGTGACGAAATTAACGCGTCTTTCCATTCATGGAAACGCGGGATATTACACCTCGCCACCCGATAAGAGGGTGGATTCATGTGTCCTCGAGGAGCAGGTAAAAAGGCAGGTCGTATACCGCCATACGGGTCGATGGGTGTAACATCCCGACTTTCCCTTAGGAAGGTTTGTTACGAAACCTATAACTCTGGTCGAGTTAGGATTATAAAGTGACCCGATTATGGGATAGGGAAAAATTATTTGTGAGACTTGCCCCTTAGGTCCGAAGGAAAAACTAGGAGGTTATGGTCCCACAGGGCGCTATAAGGTTCGTACTCAGTTTGGAAAAAAAGGGGATCCGGTTGAGGGCCAAATGGATATGCGAAGGAGTGGCTGGCAGAAACAAGTCCCCGGATGCCTTGTTTCGGACCGCCATCCTGACTGGAAAAATTCGTAGATCACGAATACATATTTGGGATATTTTTCGGAGACCAGTGTATGGGCCAGAAGTGGTTAGAAGCGACTAACGTAGAACAAGAACTAGGACATTTATAATAACTATAATAAAATAATAATAATATAATAATAATATAATAATAATCAATAAATAAATAAATAATAAATTAAGGGCAGCAGGGGGGCCACAGCTATAAATGGTCCCCTGGTGGAAAAAAAATTAAGAAAGTTTAGCAGTTCACTTAACTTCTGTCAGTTTCCATTTTCTAGTATCATTCGAGCACATCGCGAGAGTGCTACCGGACTTCCGAAAATTTCTTGGAGCATACCGTTGCGACAAGGATTTTCCCCACCATCCACCTACCAACTCCAAATCTGCATAGGAAGTGGGTAACTCTAAAGCCCACTGTCTATGTGGTTTAAATTTTGACTATATATGTGTTATTCTGTGTATTGGACTGTAAAAACATTTAGTAGTATTTTGGGAAAATGAAGGGTGTAAAGGGTTTTGGGAAATTTTGATGAATGAATTGCATAACTGTACTGATTGAAACCCTAGGAATAGTAAACTTCTAGAGAAAAATGAGAATTGAAGCCTCGGGGTCCTATTCAATCAGCTTTCAATCAATTGAATGGAGTTTTCAATTGGATGAAAGCAAATTTTGAGCTTTCAATCGATTGAATTCTTATTCAATCGAATGAAACAAAAACCTCGGATTTCAATCAATTGAATCCCACGTTCATTCGAATGAAAGAACTCGGAAGGTTTTCAATCGACTGAATCCCAATTTCAATCGAATGAAAGAACTCGCAGGAATTCATTCGAATGAAACCCTAGACATTCGAATGAATCCTAAAGGACTGGAGATTTTAGTGGTTCTAGGGAGTCCAATGGGTCAGGATATGTCTACTTTGGTATATGAAAGCATTCATCATGAGGAAAGGCCGTCTTAGGAGTTAGGATGACCTTAGATAATTAGAATGTAACGTTAAAGTCCAATGAAGATCATAATTGAACCTTAGGGAACCAAGAAAAGTTAGGGAGTCCAGACCCCAGTTGGTACGGTAGACTATAGTAAGAAGTCTAGTTATATAGTTAGGAAATCCCTATTCTCTTGGCAATGTCTTATAGACACGCCCCTCGCCAATTCAGCAAGATGAATTGGTTATGACCAACGCAGGTAAAGAGACCTGACTACGATTGGGACGGGTATAGGCCCAGATATGGAAAAAGGGCATAGGCCCCAAATATGAAAAACAGGCATAGGCCTGAAAAAGGAGAGGAGTGGGCCCCACTAAGAGAGAAAAGAGAAACTGATCGAGCCATAGGGCCGGTCAAAGCGTGTCCAAGCCTGATCACTCATAGGTTTGATCCCTCGCCATTCTAGAAAGAGGGGATGGTTGCACTAATTGTATTCGATGTTTACCTCCTATGAGCCTTGCATGGTTAGCTACCATACCGGTAAAGAGCGCTGCCGGGTCAATGCAATAGTGGCAAAAAGAGGTTGTAATCTGAGGCCATGGTTACAAAGGTGTAAAGACTAAGTAGGACGCAGCTACAGAGCGCGTAAGAGATCCACAGATTCCCCCCATGCACTATGAAATTAAATATATGAATTGATGATTGATGGTATGATGATGAGTATGTATGTATATCTACTTAAGCATTATGTATAACTGTGCATGCATTATATATCGCCAAGGGAACGACCCAAGACGAATAATATGTCTTTCGTAGCAACGTACAGTTAATAAGCACGAAGCCCAGGTAACGACAAGATTAGAGAGCCAATCACCTAGTAACTTAGATAAAGTTGCCCAGAGCACAGGACCAAGATAATAATCAGTAGGGGTTTAGTTGCATTGTACACTTAGAATAACCTTTGACCGGCCTGGAGAATAACCGAGAAACAAAAAGCCACGATTGAAATATTACTCACTGAGGACCTACCGTTCTCACCCCCACTCGCTTATGGCTCCAGGGACTGAGGACGAGTCGTACTATGCTGATGCTGTGGAACCCGAGCAGAACCCGTGCAAGGATACTTAGCTGGCTGTGTAATAGATACCGTAAAGGGAATAGCTGGCTGTGTAGTCTATGTATTCACTAACTTGAACCCAACTTACTAAGGATATCGTTTGTTATATTATTCTGTTGCACGCGCGGCTCCTATATTCCAAACTGTATGTATGAAAAAAAAAATTTGGGTCCTTATTTTGTTAAAGCTAGTACTTTCGAAACCTAAAGGAACAATCAGGAAGTAAACAACCTAGTGGGTATTACGTACGGCTCGAGCGTACGGAATCGGCTAAGGGTATTTCAATAAGCCCGGGGTGTACGAGGAGGTGTGACACGAGTCGAGTCTCTAAACGGTACGATACCATGCAGGAGGGCGTGATGAATGAGTCTGATGCATTGATACCGTGCCCCATCAGCATGATGACCCCTCTGTATAGATACCCTGCCCGAAGTGCAGGATGAACTATCCCGTGCCTAGCAAGCATGGTGAAATGTTTCCCGCGCAACATATGTGTGATGACCAGTTGAGTCTGTCTGCACACACATATATGTGGTTAAGTTACGACGGTTACGAATAGCAAGCACGAGAACCTAGATAAGAAAGACTATATCCCCTGATCACCCTGTAACATAGATAAAGTTGTTCAGGATTCTTGGCAAAGATAATAATCAGTAGGAGTTTAGTATGCATGATCACTTAGAGATCTCCTGAACGGCCTGGAGGATACCCGAGGAATTGAACGTTAGTTAATGCTAAGGAACCCCACTGAGGACAAAGAGTTCTCACCCCCACTCGGTTATGGATCCAGGTGTGCGGAGCGAATGGATTGAACCAAGGGATGTCTGGTAGACGACAGAGGGTTGCAGTAGGTTGAAGCCAAGGCAAAGTGACGATGGTGACGTTAGGATGATAGACTTTTTGTATAATGTTCTACGACTTTTATACATTTGTGTAAATATATATTATATACATTTTGTGTAAATATTTAGTATTAAGACAATGTGTAACTATGTTGTGGACCTTGGTTGTAATTATATATATGCACATATACTCTTCATGTTCTACTTTGGTCACCACTTAACTTGTGATAGATGCCAACGCTTGTTGTTATATATTCTCTTAGTCACGCACGGCTCCTAGTTTGTAAATTGATAAGCACACGAACAATTTTCAAATGGGTCCATATTTTCGTGTAAGATATATTTGTAAAGGTAAAAGTAAGGGCTGAAGATAACCCGACCCAACGAATAACAACCCTGTGAGCATTGCTTACTCCATGGAAGTGGCCAATTAGCTGGGGTGTTACAATAACAACCTAATAGTGGGTTTGCGACTTAAGCGTAGACTAGCTAGCTAGGGTGTTTCACTTACCGCCTTGGTGATCTTTAAAATGTCGTGTATGACTATGTGATGTTATGTGACCTAGGGGACAATATCTTGTACATGTATTATGCTATGTTTTAGAAGATGAAAATATGTCCTTTGTGCTTGTTTTTGTCTAGGTCCTGAGCACCTTTATCTAGTTTACTAGGTGATCATGGAATCTAATCTTGCTTTACGTACTTCTAGGTAATCGTGCTTGCTATTCCTGACCGTCATATACCCACGTAACTTAACCATAGATACTCGTACACATACGTACTTACACACTTAACCATTCATCACATATCTCATGCATGCAGGGCTCTTTCACACATACTTCCCCCGTCAGCATTCCTGTCGGGGTCGTATACTCTTGCACATTTTGTCTGTCCCTACCTCGTGTGGGTTTTGTCCGTCCACACCTCCTCATAAACCGCAGGATCGATCATCATCCCCATGGTGGTGTACGACTTACCTTTTCTATCTGTTCCTTGAGGCTAACAAGACTCCACCCCTTTACCGGGTGGCGAGGGGCCACCCTCGTGGTGTAACCGAAAGCGGACCATACACATAATGCACTGTCTTTCTATCTAGTAACACCTCTGTATTGGAAGGTTTATCTTGGTTTTCTCATATGATGTCTCTTTTTCTATCTAGTGACACCTCTTTGTTGGAAGGTCTGACTTAGTTTCTCTGACAGTATTTCTTTACATTTATTCCTTATGTTCAATTATGATCTTTCCATAGTTAGGTGATAATTTCTCTAGTTATCTAAGGTTGCCCTATCACTCTATTGACAACCTGTTCCTCATGATGCATGTAATCATTATTAATCTTACATATAAACCATATAGATAAGTGTTTGTTAGAATATGTGGCCCCACGAGACTGCTTCGATTACTCAGCCCTTGGCCAGGGTTAGCTTAGGGACATAAGGCTTCCTAGGCCGCTCAGTAGTCTAGCTTGTCCACTCAGTGCCCTCAAGCCCTCTTAGGTTACTTGGCCATCCAAGTCTAGGGTTACATAGGCTATGGTTCAAGCTGTAACAACCCGACTTGTTCTTTCGTTAAAATGGCACATAGTAAATAATTAAAAATGTATTAAGAATGAAAAGGTGAGATAAAAATAAAATAAAATTCAAGTATTAATTTTATTCCTATAATATTAATTAAGAATAATAATTTGGCGATCTCGTGACGTCCGGTGACGTTCGGGTCAATATTAGGTTATTTTTAGAATTTAATCATGACTCACAGGAGTTTGTAAAATATATTAATATGAAAATAAATTCAAGAATAATTCAATAAAGGTTTAAATATTAACAAGAAAAATTAATAGGTCACAACGGTATGTCCGAAATATTTTTAGGACTTCCGTACATAAATAGTTAATGAGCGAACATGACCGAAAACACACCGAGAGAAAATAGAATTATGGATGGATGGCCAAAGGCCACTAAAACCCACGGCCAGCTCTCACCACCCGAAACCACACACACAAAACACACTCAAACCAAAATTCATCATCTTCTATGCCATAAGCTAAGTTCCAAAGCTCCACCCAAAATTCAACCATCATCCTTTGCCTTTCCTCACCATAATCACTCTTAAAATCATCAAGAAGGCAAGCTAGCATCAAGGCTAGGAGTTCTCTTCACTTGGAGAAAGGAAAGCTTAAGTTCCATAACCCTAATTTCCATAAACTAAGCTTCCATTATTTCTTAGCAAGAACTCAAGCAATCAAGCTTCAAGTTCATCTTTTCCATCATCCAAGAGCTCTTCAGGAAGTGGGTAACTTTAGTGTAACACCTCTTTAGTGATTATGTTTGGTTAGATGTGCTTATGCATGTGTATGTATGTTTCTATGCTTGTATGTGTAATTATGCTAGAAGTTTGGTTAGGCTTAGGGAGATGATTCTGAAGGGTCTTGTGACCTGGATTAGATAGGATTATTATGCTTGGATTGTGTGTGAAACTCAAGCAGGTGCCATGGGAGCAAAGGAGAGAAAAATGGAAGAGATGGTGAATTCGATTTTCATGTCTC
This sequence comes from Nissolia schottii, assembly GCA_003254905.1. Lineage (NCBI taxonomy): Eukaryota > Viridiplantae > Streptophyta > Magnoliopsida > Fabales > Fabaceae > Nissolia > Nissolia schottii. The sequence goes on along the minus strand of QANU01083976.1, from coordinate 4,533 downwards.
GCACAGGGGCCGCTGAGCGATTCTCATGCGCCGCTGAGCGAGCTGAAGCCCACGTGGAAAGTCCGAAAAGATATTTTTGTAAGGTGGTGAAGAGGATTCGAGAAGGTGGCAGTCGCCGGGCGATGAGGTCATTACCGCTGAGCGATAAGACCCCTATCGCTGGGCGCGAAGGCTCAAACCGCTGAGCGAACATCAATTTTCGCTGAGCGGCTTGAGACTAGAAAATCTTATGGAACCCTTTTGAGGCACATAGTCCAGTATTTATTGGTATATCTGTGATTAATAACTGAATTATATGTATGTATATGCCGTGTGCAAAGAAATGGTCCTGAACATGCATATTACATGTAGTCTGTGGTAAAATCTGTAGCTTTTCATGCATTCATGATAAACATAGTTTGAAGAACTAGAAATAACTCTGAGATAAGTAAAGATTCTGAAATGAACCATAGGGAACAAGTATGCCATGCCGCAGGTACAGAAATGTTGAAATGCTAAAATGCTGAAAAGGGCCAAATGCCCAATGCTAAAAAAGGGCCAATGCCCAATGCTGAAAAAGGCTTAATGCCACATGCTGAAAAGGCCGTGATCACGAGAGCCAAGTAACAAGCCCATTTCAGTAGGTCTGAAAGACATACTGAAGATGGAAGCCCGCCACAGGTGGTGTCGATATGGCATACCTGGAGGTGTGCGGTTACCATGCCTTTGCATTGTCGGAAGGGGGCAAGCTAAGGTGGGGGTACAATATCCGCCCACTGTCGAAGGGTCCCGAGAGGGCACACGGCAGGTGGAAGCCCACCGCAGGAAGGTCCAGACAGGGCCTACACTGAGGGTGCGAGGTTATTCTGTCATACTAATGTCAATAGAGGACATTACTATGGTGGGAATAACACATATTCCAAAGCAGGCTTATTCTGTTATGCAAGTTTATTCTGTTACATTCTGTTATGCATATGCTCATTCTGTTAGGCATGTATATCCAGCATGTTCATTCTGATGATTCTGTTATGTTTATTCTGATGACTCTGTTATGCATATTCTGATGATTCTGTTATGCATGAACGTCTGAATGTATAGTTCTGCTGTTATGTCAGTACCGTCAAGAGAACGCTCGAGACGGCTAGGTATATGTACGAAATGTTAATCAGCACGAGAACGTAGTAAGCAAGAGTAGTTCCCATGTCACATAGTAACGTAGATAAAGCCGTTCAGAACTTAGGCCAGACAAAAATCAGTAGGATGGTTAGTATACATGTTCACTTAGAGATCTCTGAGCGGCCTGAAGTCCGACCTAATCTGATACGAGACTCAGGAACTAAAGTTATTTCCACTGAGAACCTACTGTTCTCATTCCCACTACCTTATGACTTCAGGGACTGATGATGAGTCCTACTTTGAGGATGCTGACGAGCCGCCAGCAGAGCCATGAGCGGCGATGACAGGATATGAGCTTAAAGATAGATCGATGTTTAGATTTTTGCCAAGGGCATAGCCCTTGTATTTTGATGTTATTTACTCTGGGTTATGTATTCAGTATTTTAGTTTATGTACATGTGATGTATATCTTACCTATTGTACATATAACTATGTGACTTTGTCTGATGGACTACCTGGATATGTATTGGATGCTTTATTATCTTACAGTTATACGCTTTGTTATATTGTTCTTTCTGACGCATGGCTCTATTTTATTATTTATGCAATGTAAATGAAAAGTTTAAAATCGGTCCTTATTTTCTTAAACAACTATTTTCAAAAGATGACGATGGACTAAGGTATTTCGATCAGATAGAAAACAACCTAGTGAGCTTTGTTTACTGCGTACGGGTAAACAGTTAGCTAGGGTGTTTCACAAGCCGCTCAGCGCCCCCTTGAGGCCGTTCAGCGGTCCCTAAAGCTACCCAAGTCATAGAATAGTTTTTCAAAGTGTTTTCTAGGATTAGGCCCTAGGCTAGTCATCAGTCCCTGGAGGCCCCTCAGCGCCCTGGGCGTGACCTAGGGTTATTTTTCTTTTTTTTCAAACTGTTCCCATGCTACTTCTTAGGGCTTCTCCACAAGTTCCAATAACCACAATACAACAATATTCAGTTCACAAAACACATCAAAACCATCCATACATCATTAACCTAGCATCTCTAACATAATACATTATAAGAGCATATAAGCAAACACAATCATGTAGAAGCCACCAAGGAGGAGAGTAAGCTTAGGTTTACCCACCATCTTAGAGACTTGTGGATGGGTAGGAGGGTAAGAAAAGGTTTCCAAGAGTGTGTGGCTTTCCTGGCTAGTTTTCCGTTTTGCCGCAGCGTAGCGACAGGGTTTCTAAACGGAACGAATTTGAGCAGAGACTAGGAAATGAGAAAGTGAGAAAATGAATAGCCATGGAGGGCTATTTATAGGCCCCAAGGCCGAGTGATCTTGGCCATTCTTGGCCACATAATTAATTTGGAAAAAGAAAAAGGAAAATAGAATAAAAATAAATGAATAGGAATGCCTAGTCATCTTTGACTTTTGACCAAAATGCTTGGTCCAAATTGAGATAGCAGATTTCCTTGGGCCATGGGCCCCACTTTTCAGTCCAGTTTGATGGTGTTTTGTCGTACTCAATCTGGGCGCTTCACGTACGGTTGCCTGAAAAATATGTCGGTCCCACCATCGTGATCTCCTAATGGTTCTACTGAGGAATTTAGGTTCATCCAAGGTATTTGTAAATTTATTTTCATAAAAGTATTCTTTATAGATACCTTTGATGCACGATTAAATTCTCATGACGAAAGGCAATAAATCTGGTGTCTGTGGATTCTCACGAAATCGTGAGGTATTACCTTATTTGGCATTTTTGGAGACTAAGATTGGGATTTGAAACCCTAGTCTAATTATATTACATATATATCTATCTATTATATAAAATCTTTGTAAGGAGGAAAAAATCGGATGTTACATGATGGATCCCGACTTGGTCCATGGCTGGATCAGGAAAATGGAGCAGATTTTTGAGGATGTCCCATGCACTAACTCTCAGAAAGTCAAGTTCGAGGCAAGAAAGCTGGACGGAGTAGCAGGAGTATGGTGGGACATGACCAGGCCCGCTTTTGGACAAGATGATGTTATGATCACTTAGAACTAGTTTATGGCGACATTCATGGGTAAGTACTTCCCTCGAGAGTTACAGGACCGAAAGGAGGCATAATTTTTAGAGCTCAAGCAGCGACGATGACTGTCGCGGAGTATACAGCAACGTTTGAGAGACTTTACAAGTACTCTCGAATGTATAAGCTTCATCCAGATGAAGATTGGAAGTGCGGGAAGTACCAGTGAGGGTTGAAGCCAGAGCTACAGGCGTTCCTACATGTGCTGGGCGTACAAGATTACGCCACACTAGTGAATACATGTCTAGCTTAGGAGAAAGCCAATAGGGACTTGGTGGAGGTGCTTAGCGAGCGAAATAATAGGAGGTTTGATGAGGCAGGAGGCTCACAAGCGGAGCAAAGGAAGAGGGAACCCTTTCAGGCCCCGTTTCCAAATAAGGGTAGGGGTCAGTATCCTCAGCAGCAACAACAAGGATTTGGAAGACCCTAGAATCAGCCTAGACCAGGACTATCGTGGGGCAGACCGCAAGCAGTGAGACCCCAGCAACAAGGGGATGTCTCTAGTCGCAACCCGCAGGAACCTCAACAGAGAACTGAACATCGCCAGCTATGTTCGAAGTGCCACAAGGCACATTCTGGAAAGTGCCTAGCCGGCCAAGATGTTTGTTACAAGTGTGGAATGGGCGGCCATTATGCTAGATTTTGTATTGTTGTTCCACCCTCAACACAACGCCAAGGACGGGTGTTTACACTAGTAGCGGAGGAGGCGCAGGATGCTGAGGGCTTGATTTTCGGTGAGTGTAAACTGAACGGTAGAACTTTAATTGTGTTGCATAATTCAGGGGTTTCGTACTCCTTTATATCCTATGATAGTTTAAAGGAGCTAAGCTTGTCTCCAACAAAACTATCGTACACCTTGACTGTATCCACACCCGCCGCACCACTAGTTAAGACTTGTCGAGTATGTCTTTAGAGCCCTTTTCAGCTGCAAGAAAAAAGTTCGCGGCTGATTTGATCTATCTTCCCCTAGTTGGACTAAACATGATCCTAGGGATGAATTGGTTAAATGCTAACCGGGTTGTCCTTGACTGTACTAGGAAACTAGTAACTTTTTCCCGTGCAGTCACCAGCCCGCTAACCCCGGAAGTGGAATTACTGACTTTGTACTGCTGCCAGCTGAAAAATCAAGGGTATATTTTGCCGGCATCCTCAGAAGCAGGAATAGCGAAGTCAGAAGTCAGGGACATTCCCATGGTTCACGACTATCCAGATGTGCTCCTTGATGATGTTCCGGAGTTTCCTCCAAGGTGGGAGGTGGAGTTCTCAATTGACCTGGTGCCAGCCACAGGACCTATTTCCATTGCGCCATATTGTATGCTGAAACACCCTAGCTAACTTTTTACTCGTACGTAGTAAACAAAGCTCACTAGGTTGTTTACCA
>QANU01083880.1:110788-124258 GCA_003254905.1 Nissolia schottii | reverse complement strand
GAAGTGTGGAGACCAAAATCAGGGAGGGGTTTTCATTCGGGTGCAGATAGTAGTGAGAAGAGGTATCATGAGCAGGATCAGGAACCTGCGAAGAAGTAGAAGAAGTATTGTCGCCAGGAACTTCCGCCATTGATGCAGTAGCAACGGAGAAGTGCAGCGAACGTAGAACGGTGGCTGAAGAACCAAAGAGAACTCAGAAACTGAAGAAACTTCAGCAAGATCAGAGAAAAGAAGAAAAGGAGAGCGGAAGCAATTGAGAAGCGAGAGATACCATGATAGAAAATTGAGATGGTGAAAATGTAAGTTAATTCATTCAATGGCAAGGTGCCAATATATATACACATGCTGTTGCTTGGAGAACAAGCTAGCTAACAACAATGCCCACAATCAATGCTAACTGCCTAACTAACTGCCAGCTGCATAACTAACAATAACTAACAATTGCTTGCTTAACAGCAAGCTAACAAACTGTGTGTGTTACACACTCTATTATACACCAAAAGGAAATCTTATCAAGTGATCATAAGGTTTTTTTTTTTTGATGGTTTATTTATTTTATGGAGGCTTAAACCTAAATTAGGGCAAACAAGAGAGTATAGCCACCAAGATATATCCACTTTGATTGATATAGGACAAACCTCATTAAAACTTCTCAAAAATAATTAGAGTGATCGTAAGCTATAATATATGTAGGCATCTGATCTATATATACCGTGATAATTTTTAGGTTTCAATTTTTATTTTCTGCCAAAACAAGCACAACATAATATTTAGATTCAACGTTTGATTGCCACAAAAACTTAACAATTTTATGGTGAGAAAATTAAACCAACCATATGAGAATGCGTATGAATGTGATGGAAGGAGTAAAAGTCTCTCTTACCCTTCAATGCTCGAGCTGCTAGAGTTGAAGTGGGAAGGAACATAGCGAACGCCAAAAGTAAGATTGCAATAAGAATATTGGATTTCATTATTGCGAAAAATATGTTCCTCGGTGTATATAATAATTTCAATTTTCCTTTTGTGAGTAACTGAGGATATGTATAAACTACGCAATCGAGTGAGTCTTTTATAGTCTCAAAATCGTGAAGGTGGAGAAAATAGTAATTAAGCATATCCCTATTTTCATGATATTTTTTTTATTAGTATTAAATGTCATGATCTTGTTAAATTATTTTGTTTCCAACTTGTGGAATTTCAAGATATGCATGAAAAGAAAAATAATTTAGCAAACATGAATGAGGACATTAACATATTAATTTGGAATATCCTAAAAGACAAAGCCGAAGACTAGCAGAGGAGACTTCATAAAAATCTTGAAAGCTTGTTATAAGTTGTTCAAGTAGAAATAATTTGACCAAGAGATATATTTAATTAAGCCAAAAGTTTGTTTACAATTTCGTTAAAGACTATATGCACAAGTTTGAAGGTGCCTTCCTAGAAATAATATGCGTACATTTAATTATTTTATTTCGATAAAATAGGAATATTGATCAGTACTGAGTAATTAAGACAAATCTATATTTATCCATATTGTGGAATTGGTATTGAACGGAATTTCAAACTCAATAATCATTTTTAATGTTTTTGTTTTGTTCCTCTTGTTTTGCTTTCAACTCGTGGAAATTTTCAACATAGGAATAGGAAAAATGAATTTCATGGAGGTTCCACTCATCACGACTTCATCTTCACCGATCTCTGAGAATGGAGCTTCAGCGCAAGTCACGAATGTGAATCACAACACACACTCACACGTATAATCCGATGACCGACCTGATGAGTCCATATTTTCTTCATCCAGGTGAAAATCCAGGATCTTCGCTCATTTCTTTAGTTTTGAAGGATCAAAATTATCATGCCTGGACGAGAACCATGCTAATGGCTCTCAAGTCTAAGAACAAACTCGCCTTCATTGATGGATCGTTACAGCAACTTGAATTAACGAGTGATCTTTTCTTTGCTTGGGATAAGTGTAACACGTTTGTAGTGTCTTGGATTCATCAAGCCTTAAGTCAAGAGATACTGAAATTTGTGTGGGCGAATCTACGCCATAGATCCTTTGATGGTGATGTATTTCGAATTGCTAAGTTGCAAGAGGAACTCTATGCAATTAAGCAAGGAGAAATGTTAATCACATCTTATTTCACTCGATTAAAGTCTATTTGGTAGGAGCTGTTGGGAGGAGCTGGAGAATTTTAAATCAATTCCTAGTTGCTTATGTGGAAATAGATATGCCTGTAGCATGCAAGTGATTAGAAAATACCATGTCTTTTTTTTTTGTTAAAAAATAACTTTATCATAAAGAGGAATTTTTTGTTTGCTATAGCCTTGAATTTTCACTCTAAAATGATATTCGATGAACTTAAATTTTTGTAGCCTATGACTTTCTCTTTTTCATTAAATAAGGTTTTTGGATTGATGCTCTTCTTTCATAGGCTCTGACCTTGTATTATTTGTCGAAAATAAACTTTTTTGTTATTACATATTTTTTGTAAGCTACATCCTTGGATTTTCAAATCAAATCAAATCAATTTTGACTAAAGTACAATATATGTAGCCTATGACCATTCGCCAAGGTCATAACCAAGGGTCTGCGAGTTGACCAGACCCTAAACCTTCCCGTAAGCGTTACTCGAGGGTTCACGGATTAACCCGACCCGACCCGAACCATTTCCCAACGGCTAGTGAGATTCACGTCCCGAGATATGCTCTCCCCAGCAGAAGATACGCTGTGATCTCCGAAGACACTATGATGGAAAAATCGTCGGATCAGCGAGAATCACGGATGTCACCCAAGTATTTATGCCTAACTAACACACCAGGTACGCCAGAGACCCAACACCTCATATTTGCTATCATCTCGAACATTCACTAACTTGAGCGTTGGAGTCCTTACAAGTACTCGCCCGACGACTCCAAGCACCAAAGAAGCTCCAGGATCCAGAATACCCCCTCCATACACTTATATTTTTGTAAATATGATTGTCCTAAAATGTTACCGTAAGATTATTCGACACGAAAAAGTTTGTTTAAAATTCCGCTTAAGACTAGGAAGAGTAGACTTGACTGTGGATATGTACAAGTTTAAAGATGCGGGAGAAATGTAGCAATCACCGAGTTATTAGTGTGGAATTTGTATTCAACGAATTTTCAAAATCAATTATTTTTTGATGGTGTGTTTATTTCCTTCCTTCTTCTCGTTTCCAACTTGTGGAATTTTTCAAGATATTTCCACGAAAAGGAAAGTAAATTTAGCACGTGGCTATGAATAGGAAAAATGAGTTTGGAGTCTATAACCTAAAAGACAGTCGAAGACCAGCAAAGACTTCCATCAAAATCTAAGCAGAGACACTTCATTTGATCATACTATTGTGTCCTTCGGTTTAACATATCGTAGACACTGACATACAAAGACACTCATCTGACACACGTATCATACATTTCCAAAAGTACTCTAAAAAAATTTATGATTAGTTGTGTCCAAGTGTGCTCAAGTTATATCTAAGAGTTTTCTGAGTCGTGTTTGAATAAAAAAATATTTAATAATTTATAATAATATAGACTCTTAAAAAATTAACAAGTATTATTACGTGATATCTTGAATGTTCTGTATATTTTAAAAAAAATTTAAAAAATATTAAAAATTAGTAATTTAATATCAATAAATAAAACTATTAAGAATTTATAATAAATATTTAATTATATATATATATATATGTGTGTATGTTGTGTTTATGTTCTGTAAAATTTTAAAATTGGTTTTGTCAAATCACGTGTCTTTGACAGTCAAATAGAACGGAAAGAGTAATTAAGTCTTTATTCCACTACAACATATTATAAATTATCAAAGTTAATAACCACTAGTGTGTCTTGTGCCTGTCAAGTATTCTATATGAATAACAAAAAAAAGGAAAAAAAATAAACGTCAATGTTTATGATTTTTAAAATAATTAAAAAATTAATAAAAGGAGGTTATTTGTTAATAAAAAAAAACTATCAAGAATATTTTAAAAAAACAAATTTAAGCATTAAAATATAGTTATTTTCTATATAGTGTATAGAAAATAAAAAGTATAACCTTTTAGCAAATATATCTCAAAAGTAAATATAAAATTAGGTCCGTTAATAAGAGAAATTCTTGTGTAATTATCATACTTCTAGTCAAATAGAATAATATTTTAGAGTTAGAAGCAAATCTTCAACTCTTAAAACTAAAATCTTATCAAAATTTTATTGTATGTGCGATATTCAAGATAAAATTTTATGGTCACACAAAACATTTTCAATTAACAATAAAGCAAAATTAGAAGAGCAAGGGCAGCTAGCGCTAGCAGTGAGCCTCAACATATTAGCAAAGCTGCAACTTCGAAGTGTAACTAATTAAGAATCTTACTGCAATTAAACAGGTCTCAATTCCTAAATAAATGTGGAATAAACCACGAAAGATGACGCTCACCTAACAATTTGTCTCCCTAAAGTGTGAGGTCACAATATAATGAGAAAATAAACAATATAGATCATAAAACCATAAAAAAATTATAATATAAATATTTGTATCTTAAAAAAATCTTAAACTGTTAACTTTTATCATATTAAAGCCCATACTATTAGAGACAGAGCCTAAACCCTCAAGAAGCGTGTAACACTCTCCCTTCAAACTAACTTTTTATTAAATTCAGTTAGGTCACGTAAATTTTTTGACAGTTAATATATAATTCAGCCAACGGATTGGAATTGGTCTTGCCATCCCCATCATATTGTACGTTTTCGGTCTTTCCGTTATTTCAAATATGATTACTGCAAAATAAAATGATGGGCCAATTTCATAGTTATTTTGAACTAAATATAATATCTATTTATTTATTTTTTATTAACTTTACGACAAATAGATGAATTTTTGCCCAAGGACTTATCGACGGCATTCAATGCGATGAGGGACCCATCAACCTGTTTGCCCTGACACCGCCGCCAACCATTTTTCCTCCCCTCTTTTCCTTCCCCCTTCCCTACGTGATCTTGATTTTTTATTTTTTTTAAGGGAAATGCTTCTCTACCCGATTTTCCTCCCGAATGCCAGCATTGAATGGTCGTTGATTTAGAATTTAAATTTCTTTTCAATTAGTGATCTGCGATTATCATTTTGCCAAGTGTTTAATAGCGATAACAATGGGCGCAAAAAGCTAGAATAACAATACTCTTTAATTTGATCATTTCTTATTTAGTTGATTAAGTAATTGTTATTGTTCTTCATGCATGTGTATTAAAATAAAATTTCTTAATATTTTTCTTCCTTTTGAGGCAGAATAAATCGTAGTTATTTCGATCCCAAATTTTGACAAAGAAGACGAGGCACTAGAGATTGGCAGGAGGAGGCTTTGGCGTTGGAGCCTTTCCACGAGACTCTGGTGCAGGAGCCAGAGCCTCTCAATGAAGAATAGAAAATGAGATTGTTAAAATTGTCAAAATTGAGATTTTATGTAAAATCAAAAAAATAAAATAAAAAAATGAGATTGTTTAAATTGTCAAAATTGAGATTTTATGTAAAATCAAAAAAATAAAATAAAAACGTAAAATGATAAAATTATAACACAATTTAAATCGTACAATTGTTCAATTTAAGTAATAATAATAAAGTTAATTAAATTTTTCAAACTCATAAAATCGTTACAGTTTGATATTTTAAATTCACACGTTACCAACTTTGGCTTCGGTACGTTTTGTAAAGCCAATTTGAATTTTACTTCATGCATGATCGTAGTTTTTAACTTGGACCAATTCCACCATTTGGTCAAATTGCAAAGTGTATCAAGGTCTCACTTTCAACATAAGCCAAATATTCTTATTTCACAAGCTTATTTTTTTTATTCACTCATATAATATATATTATTACAACACTCCAAAGCTCAATAATACACACGTGTCTCTTTCACACAAAAGCACACACATAGAATTCTATCTTTGGTTGAGGAAAAGCAATAAATTGAGATGATACACACTAGTAATTAATTAGTAGAGTAACACATACAGAGAGAAAGTGTTGCATACACCCCCAAGAGCTTATTCGTTTACTTCTTAAAGACCTTAATTAATTAATTAGATGGTGGGCANCGATTTTCCTCCCGAAAAAGCATTGTCCAATTATGTGCCAGCATTGAATGGCCATTGACTTAGAATTTAAATTTCATTTCAATTAGTGATCTGCGATTATCACTGTACTTCTTTCAACTGCACGCGCACACACACATATATGTATAAAATCAGAGCCCATCGGTTAATTAGTTACAAATTAATATCCGGCCAATTGCATTACTTTAAACATGAAAAATGAAATATGCATCAATCAATGGACAAAAAAGTATAGAATGATAATGGCTAAGTATGTTTTGAGTCCATATATCTCAGAAATTACATGATTTTAATATTTATCATTAATGATATTCTATTAACTAGTGATGTGATTAATAGAATATCATGTCAATATAGTCATGTAAAGAAAACAAACGTATCAACCCCATAATTTACTATTTGACTCTAATTTGCCCCCAATTTCACGACCAACTCCCCATCAAAAATAATTGGATCTAATAATAAGTTATGGGTCGAGTTATGAACTAGGTTTAGGTTAAATTATGGGTTGAATGAATTTATTTTGATCACTTGATATTGTTAATGTGACACTTTATTAATTAGTTAAGTCAATAATTAGCAGCATTCTATTAATGATATGGAGTAAAACTACAAAATCTCACAAACGGCAGAGACTAAAATTAGATAATTTTTTATATGTTTAAACTAAAAAAAATAAAAAATTAGAAATCTAAACCAAATCACGAATTGTCGAGAATTGAAATATATTATATTTAAGCCAACAATAAAATTAGTAGTATATGGCAAATTTGGTGTAAATTAAATTAACAAGGTTTATTGTACTAAAAACAAAACCAGTATGCACATGAGTCTATGAGATTACCCTTCACTGGTAATTGTCGAGCTGCTAGAGTTGAAGTGGGAAGAAACATTAAGGAAGCTAACAGCAAGAATGCAACAAGAATGGCCTTCATCATTGAGGGAATATTAATTTATTGCTAAGTGTATAACTCAACTTTCCTTATTGCATGGATATAACCTATGCCATCATATGTATTTATAGTTTCAAGTGGAAGTAGATAACGCCTACTAGCCACATGCGTCCTACTCAAATTGTTGAGCGGCTCTTTTTGACTGAGCACTGAAAGAATAAAAATAAAAGGCACACACATTTAAAAAAAAAAAGTGTACTGTATCTACTTATTTAACGTGAAATATTGTGTTGATTCACATTAAATTTATTGTTAGATAAAATTTTAATAAAACTAGTTGTGAACTGTGAATACACATGTAATTTCTCTTAAAAAAAAGTTTGTTTACAATTTGTTAAAGACCTACACGTTGAATTGGCTATGGAGGTTATGGACTACAATTTTGAGTGTGTTTCCCGGAAATGCACGCATTTATTTGGAGAAAGAGAAATGTTTTTTGAATAAAAATAAAATATGAATGCTCAAATCGACATGTGATGAATGTATTTTAAATAAATATAAATTTAAGATATTTCAATTATATTGTTAGTTATGTTTATATTCGTAAATTAACGTGTGTAATTTATAAATATTATTAATGTTATGTTTAATTATAGACACGTTAAAGATAAATATAAATAGAAATTAGTGTATAAGTATTGTACGTAATGTTCAATCAACTAAGAATGAATATATCGTTAGTATAGGTAACATATTCATTCAATTCAATACTTGTACACTAATTTTGATGTCTAAATCACTGTATTCCAATGAGGAAACTGTAAGAGAAGTAAGAATCACTCATGCAAAATGTATGCTGTCCTTGTATCTAGAATTGATTGATGTGATGAACGAAATTTCAACTCAATTATTTTGAATGCTTGGTTTTGCTTCCGACTTGTGGAATTCAACATATCCATGAAAGGAAAATAAATTTAACAAACCAGGATAGGGAAATCGATGTAACATTTGGAATATCCAAAAAGACAAGGACGAAGACCAGGAAAGAAGACTTAAACAAAAGATCTATACCTTTCTTCGTGAGTACTCCGTACAAGGAACGAAGTACGTGCGGCAGTGGGGTGTACTTGTAAAGGCACTCCGATGTTCAAGTAAGTACAAGTATTAAGTGAGTTATTTAAAGAGGAAATGAGTAATATCTAGTGACTTGAGGTCGTGTGCTTTTATAGATGAATTGAGATATTTAGATAGAGATAAAGCGAGGGGAGTTCACATAACAGCTTCCCTAACTTATCTTTTCCCGTTTACTTAGGAGTTGGTTGCGGATTGGGGAGGAGAAGTCGCAGCTATCTCATTTTAGTTTTGCTGAGCTGAACCGGACCCGGGTCTTAGGCTTACAACCTTCTCCTCCTCTAGGTATCATGAAGCTCTCTTTTTGGGCTAGTGCAAGTATGTGAGGAGAGCTTCTCTTACTCCTTAATAGGTTGAGGCCTCTATGAGTCTTTTAGAGAATATGAGTTTCTCTCCCTCCTTAGAGAGTTAAAACTCCGGGACCCCCCGTCTTTAGCCCGTAACAACCTTCTATTTTCGTTTAATATTGATTTTTGGTAAAATATAATTTTTATTGTGAATGACCTTTTATTTTTAACTAAAAATGACTACTTAAATTAATGATCATCTTTCATAAACTATAATCATGTTTTTTCGTTAAAAACAATTTTGTTCATAAATAGACAATTTTTTGTAGATTATATCCTTAACTTTTTCACTAAAATATAATTTTTGGTAAAGTGCAATTTTTGTAGCTTATGACCTTTTCTTTTTTATTAAAAACGACTTCTTGAATTAATGATCATCTTTTATAGGTGCTAGTCTTGTTTTATTTGTTAAAAACAAACTATAACTTTTGGTAAATTAAGTGCAATTTTCGTAGCCTATGACCCTCTCTTTTTCACAAAAAATCACTTCTTAGATTAATGATTATCTTTCATAGGCTATATCCATGGCTTCTTTGTTAAAAAAAATGCTATCTTTAATATGCATTTTTCGTAGATTATATAGCCTTGAATTTTCACTCCACAATGATTTTTGAAAAATCGCAATTTTTCTGTAGCCTATGACCTTTTTTTAATTAAAAACGACATCTTGGATCATTGACCAACTTTTATAGGTTATTGCATTGTCTTATTCGTTAAAAGCAAAGTTTATCGTAAATAGTTTTTTTGAGGCTATATCATTGGGTTTTCACTTAAAAATGATTTTCGGTAACGTGAAACTTCTGTAGCCCACCTTTTTTTTTCATTAAAAAAGACTTATTGGTTCATTGACCATCTTTCATAGGCTATACATTGTCTTATTCAATAAAAGCAGAGTTTTTCATTAATATGCATTTTTCGTAGGTGGCCTTATATTTTCATTTAAAATTGAATTTCGATAATGTGCAATTTCTATTGTCAATGACCTTATATTTTTAACTAAAAATGACTTGTTAGATTGATTATTATCTTTCAAAGGTTATAACTATGTTTTTTTTTTGTTAAAAATAAATTTTATCGTAAATAGACATTTATAGCCTTAAATTTTTCACTCAAAAATGATTTTTGGTAAAATACAATTTCTATAGCCTTTAATATTCTCTTTTTCATTGAAAATTACTTATTGGATTAATAACCATCTTTCATAGGCTTTAGCCTTGTCTTATTTGTTAAAAACAAAATTTTTCGTTAATATGCATTTTTCGTAAATTATATACCTTGCATTTTTGAATAAAAATAATTTTTGGTGAAATACAATTTTAGTAGCACGTGACCTTTTCTTTTTCCTAAAAAAACAACTTCTTAGATTAATGATCGTCTTTTATTGTCTATAGTCATATCTTTTTCGTTAAAAACAAATTTTATTATTAATATGCATTTTTCATAAGTTATAACCTTAAGTTTTCACTCCAAAATAATTTTTGATAAAATACAATTTTCATAAATGTCTTTTTTTTTCTTTATTAAAAATGACTTCTTGAATCATTGAACAACTTTCGTAAACTATCATAAACAGACATTTTTCCTTAAACCATAGCTTTAATTTTTCACTTAAATCTTATTCATCTCTTATACATCTCTTACAGGCACATACATTTTAGGGTCCATTTACTTTTGTTCAATGGAAAAGTAAAATTATATACCTTCTTAAGACACTTTGGTGACAGTAATATTTTCTTGCTACTATCAAAATTATTTTTACAGCATTCAATAGTTTAAGCCAAAGAAGCAATTATCCTAATTATTTTGTGATTTGAAGCACCAAATTTTACTTCACTTCTTGGTTTCTCATCTTGTATGAAATTAAGACAGGTAGAGGATCAAAAATATTTTGATCATGAGCCAAAAGACATTATCCAGAACTTGCCTAGCAAAACAGGTAGTAATTTATTTTTTTTTCTAGAAAACAAACCCAGATGGTGACTATATCTCAGAAGTACATACAAAATAAGGTTGGCCAATATCGATTTATAGCTAAAGCAAATCAGAAGACTAAGGTACAAAAGCAAATCTGGGCAGCTAGCACTGGCAGTGAGTTTCAGCTTACCAAATTAGCAAACTTACAACTTCAAGTGTAACCAAATTATCCTTCCCCATGGAAAAAGCAGAAATATTACTATGTGATAACGATCATAAGAAACCAAGCGGTACTACAAAACGAAATTGTCATTCACAGTTAGATCCTTATTCAACCCATAAAAACTACTCCAGTTCTCTGTAATATGACCAAAATGGCTACTTGATCATTCATGTGATATCACTTTCTCTTTGAAGATTATCAAAATGGATACTTGGTCCTTCATATGAAGTCGCTTATACCAATCTATGATCAAATAGAAGGTATTCAAGCAATTCCCAAGTGATATTATTGTCTTTGGATCTTCTGGTCCCCCAAAGTTCTACCTGAACCACCACCTTTGGACTGCAGAGAGAGGAGTATTCAGGAATGGTGCATAGCGGTGGATGAATGGATTAGCCATCCTCCCGATTTTTGCCCAAACACTCTGATGGTAAGCAGCAGTAACAGGAGCTTGATACATGAGCTTTAAAAGCTACAGGAAACAAAACAGGAAAAGGAATGCCATTACATCTCTGAGAACATTTTCTTCATTCATTTGGTTTTGTTGCATGCTGGGTTCAATAAAATACTTCCGAGTGAAAATTGGAAAAGTATATTGTTAGATTGCAAAATTACATGTTTTACATCCATCACTCATTCATTATGCCTTCAATAAATAAACATATTATCAGGCATAATACAGTATAAACAGTTGTGCAGAAGAAATATCTCAAGGCTGCATGGAAACATATCCACCTTGCTTATGGGTGCTAACGGATGCATGAACTCAGGAATGTAATGCCTACTTAACATCATTACTCAAACAGAAATCCAGCAATCATGGACATTCAGACAGAAATGAAACAAACCTGCCAGTACATAAAAGTCTGTATTATGTTGCGCTGCCACCTGCATGCGTCGTTCAAAAGGTTACACAACAGCAAACTATGTCTTCTACAGAAAAGGGACATTTACCAGAGGAAAAATAAGACGAAAGTATAAAAAAACTAACGAGAGCAGAGAGATGATCAGCAGGAATCCCAGTCCAATCTCAGCATGTGAAGTGAGTATGTTGAGGGTAGTATTGTTTGATTCCACCCAAACACAAGGCTCTTCCAAGTATTTCCTATTCAAGTGAAAAAACAGCAAAGATATGATTCAGATGTTATTTAAAATAAACAAGATTCTAACTCCACATTTGCAATCATATACAAATTTGACAGAAAAAAAGAGAGAGGAGACGAAAGGTCTCATGCATATTAAAATGAACAGTGTACTAAAACAATTCATTCCAATATATAATTATCCCAGCAAGCAGCTGGGCACAATTATCAGCGCATGCCCCCCGATCAACTACTCCTAGACTTTGACCCTCAGCACTAGCATGTTGCTTTTCAAAAAATACAATAAGAATTAGCATAGGTGCCCCAGGGGTAGTAGAAAGGATGATTCTCACCCCCTCCAAAATAAAAGACCTTGTCCCCCAAATTTAATGCAAATAACTTCTATGTCTTTCATTCCTATTTGACTGTTGCTATAGAAAAGATGAGTTAAAAGCACTAATGTATATCTTAATTGCTTATCACTCTTTATCTACTCAACCTGTTTTTGCAAGTGTTAGAAATATAAATAATTTCTAGGCCCAACTATGATTGAGTGGGTAGGAGCTTGATCCTTGCCAGCTCTATTCTTCATTATTGAGATAAATTTTAGCACAACGTAAAATGGGATGTGCATTGTTCATAATGCCTATCTTTTAGCAACGTTATTTTTCCATTAATGTCAGTAGCATAAACTTTAAAATGGCTATTCACCTGTACAAGGTAGAGCGATTGAAATTACGTCTGAGGAACTTGGCAACATGTTCTAATGCCCGACATATGATAGGGATCAATGCAACTGCAACATAATTAGAAAAAATTATACAAAGGCGGGACAGAAAAGTGACAAAGAGGAGTAAGAGTATCAGCGTTACTGGCGTTCGGGAAGAAACAAGCAACAATCAAATAGGGTAACCGATCAAAGGGATACTCACATTTAAGACAAAGATGTGAAGTAACAAATGAAAGGCAGTAGATGAAGACTATAAAATCTTTTGTTGCAATTATTGACTGAAAGTAAGCTTGCAACGCTTGCATATTCCATGCTCTTGGTTTCTACAGAAGCATAAGACAAATGTATCAAAGACAGCAGAGATCAAACCACCAGAAGTCATTAAACCCTAAAATTAAAAACAAAAAAACTTACCCCATATTGTGAGTACAAGGAGTACAGAGAAGAGCATGTAGTGCCCAGAAAAGATAGTCGATAAGCCCTATTGGAAAGATGGCTAGGCACCAATGGAACGACTGCAAGGACAGCCACAACAAACACCTAAACAAATGAGATTAAATAAAAGCATCAGCACATAAGTAATCCACAAAATAAAATATATAAAAACTCATATTTGTCATATAACTTTGCAAATTCACAATCCCAGTGCAGCATTATATAACAAATATCATTGCATTGATGTTTATAATTTACCCTATTTATTCTCTTCACTCTCATCCACAACGACTCATCACGAAAGTTTGAACACTCAGATAAAACAAATGCAGTCACCAGTAGCATATAATTGAGATGCAAAGCTTCTATTATGAAACTGTTAAAATGCAAACATTCTATCATGTACAGATCCAAAGCAAATAAGAACTGATAAAAAGCAGAATATGGAAGAGTGTACCCAAGCATTAACAGAAAACTGAATGGTTTGGCGATCCCAACGCAGAGGCGCTGCATTAGGACCTGCAGCCGCAGATGTACCCGAAGATCTACTACCTGAACCTACACAAATATATATATATATATATATATA